>JACEEZ010021422.1:325503-341232 GCA_016584305.1 Chionoecetes opilio | reverse complement strand
GGTTTTGGGTTTTGGGGGTTTGTGTTTTGGGTGTGTGTTGTGTGTGTGTGTGTGTGTGTGGGTGTGTTTGTGTGTGTGGGGGTTTGTGTGGGGTGTGTGGGGGGGTTTGTGTGTGTGTATGTGTGTGTGAGAGGGGAGAGAGAGGATCGTGGTATGATGGAGTGCCTTGGCTGTTTTTGTTTGTTTACTCTCTTTGTTTGTTGGTTTGTCTAGGTCTCCTTTCCTTCCTATAATTATTTTCTATATTATTGTTAGTGTGGTTCACGGGTCCCTAAAGGGGTCAAGATCGACCCCAGGGATCGATGAGCCTTCCCAGAGGATCGAGAAATCCATCCAATAAATAAATTGAATAAATAAATCCGATAAATCCAATCTGGGTGGTCAAAAGAGTCGATAAATACCGGAAAATAGACTGGAAGTCAATCAAATATTTTGCGTTGGTAACTGACATTACTGCACTACCTATGTTTTTTATTCTTTTTACGGGGTACTGGTAGTAGTAGCAGTAGTAGTAGTAGTAGTAGTAGTAGGTAGTATAGTAGTAGTAGTAGGAGTAGTAGTAGTAGTAGTAGTAGTTAGTAGTAGTAGTAGGAGTTAGTTAGTGTAGTAGGAGTAGTAGTAGTAGTAGTAGTAGTAGTAGTAAGTAGTAGTAGTAGTAGTAGTAGTAGTAGGAGTAGTAGTAGTAGTAGTAGTAGTAGTAGTAGTAGTAGTATAACGGTTGTCATCATAGACATTGGCGGATGGGCGTCAATGGACTGTGTTTGTGACTTTGTGAGATATAGACTTACCTTTTCACCACAAACCACACTGTTCCCCAAGGATAGAAGTCTTTTTTTAAGAAAAATAGTAGTAGTATTGTATTGATTTATTTTTTTGTTATTAATGTAATTGTAATAAATGGTTAGAGGGTCGAAATAATATAATTAAATAAGGACTCCCTGAAGGGGTTTCTACTACTACCAGTACACGTATACATTAACAAATATAAGAAAACACATAGGTGCAGTAATATCATAGTACGTCAGCGCAAAATCTGGATTTATGGGCACGTGGTACGCTACCCTGAAAACCGATCCTTCCCATCGGGTTGTATCTGTAAGAGACAATCCGGGGTGGAGGAGCCTAGGGGGCGCCACAAGGCTCATGGCTGGGGCGAGTTGATGTTTCAGTCGGGAGTTGCTTGGTATATGAGAAGGGAGCTGCATGGGGACTCGCGCGTGGGTGACCCCCGGGAGTGGCGTCGTAGGGTGGGCGAGGCGACGCGCCCCCGGCGTATGCCCCAATGATGATGATTGAGATGCTGATGAGCTGAAAAGCTAGTACTCCTGGCATTGTAGTTAAAGAGTCAAATTTATTTTTTTTTCTGTTTAAATCTTGTTCGCCAAATATTCTGTGCCCATCAAAGACTTTTGGCTCACCAAGTACAAATTTTTTTTAAATCAACAACATAATTAGAACACACATAAAAAAAGTTATTGGTAAGGTTAAAAAACACACACACACAACACACCACACACAACACACACAACACACCCACACAACACGGGGTATAAGTAATAAGAAACCCACACAACACACACATGTTTTTTGTTAGTTAAGGGTGGTGGTGGATTTGGGTTTGGTTTGTGGTATATTTGATGGGGTAGTGGTGGTCGTTTTAAAGTAATGAAAGAAGAGGCAAAAGAGAAAGGAAAAAAAGAAAAAAAAAGGGGGAAACATATATCAACAGTAATTTTTATGAATTGTTTAGGGGGGAAAGGGAGGGATGGAGGGAGTAGGGAGGGGAGAGGGTTTTTAGAAGAGGAGGGAGGGGGGAAGAAGAGTTTAGGAGGAGGAGGTAGGTAAGGAAGGGTGGGGGAAAGGGAGAGGGGAGAGAGAGTGAGAGAGAGGAGGGTGGGTACGTTAATGTTTATTAATGCAAATCTTTTTAGTTGAGGTAGACTTCCCCCCTTTTTCCCCCAGGAGCACCCAAGTAGAAAGAAAAGGATTAACTAGGAGCGACTCTTTTTTTTTCGAACATCATACAACAAGGGAAAGAAAAACTGGCTTCATTAATATAATCTTTTTTTTTGTTTTTTTCACTGATAAATAAATAAAATCTACATCAGTCAACAATTATTGGCCCCATGCAGGAGAAAGCGGCACACACATATAGTTAGGAGAAAGCGTAAGGTCAAAGAACATTAATGCATTTATAAAATGTAAGACCAAAAAAAAGTTATTTGGGTTATGTAATGAAAGTCAGAACTTTTAGGGGGGGAGGGGGGGAGGGGGAAAGGGAATGTAAAAATAGTAATAGCAATACGAATAAAAGCGTTAAATAAAGTGTTTGAAAGAATAGAATAAAAAAATATGATATTTTTTGACTAAAAACGCAATTGTGTGTGTGTGTATGACCACCGCCCCGCACCACGTAACGGAGCTCCCACAGGTACTGTAACAAATTATATGGCCCCTTTTCCCGGCCCCTGGCGGCCGGGTGTGGACTGTCGTCGAGAGAGAGAAGAGGGGAGGAGAGAGAAGGAGAGAGAGAGAGAGGAGAAGGGGGAGAGGAGAGAGGAGAGGAGAGGAGACGAAGGGGAAAGGGAAAAGGGGGAGAGAAGAATGAGAGAGAGAGAGCGAGGAGGGGGGGGGGGGAAGGAGAGAGGGAGGGGGAAAAGGGAAAGAGGAGAGGGGAGAGAGGGGAAGGCGAAAAGGGGAGAAGGGGGACCCCGGGGAAAAGGGGGGAGGAGGAGAGAAGAAAAGAAGAACGGGGAGAGAGAAAAGAAGGGAGAAGAGAGCCAAACTATGGCATTGAAAATTGCAAGTTAAAAAAAAACCTTTTTTCGATTTTTCGAAAAGAAAGGGGAAGAGAGGAAGGGACGGGGGAAAGAGGGGAAAGGAGGATATCGGGGGGGGGGAGGGGGAGAGGGGGGGCCGAGGGGGGACGTAGGGGGGGTTTGGACGGCGAGGGCGAGGAGGGGGGGAGTCAAAATTTTCCCGGCCGTTAAAATTATGGGGGTTGGTTAAACTTTTTTTGGTTTAAAACCCATTACCGGGCGCAGTTGGGTAACCGTTGCCGTTTAACTCCATTACCGTTGGCGCCGTGCTGTTGCGCCCGTTGGTGTAACCGGTTGCCGTTAATTCATTACCGTTGGCGACGTTGGTGTTGTACCGTTGCCGTTAACTCATTACCGTTGGCCACCGTTGGTGTAACACGTTGCCGTTAACTCCAGTACCGTTGGCGCCGTTGGTGTACCGTTGCCGTTCACTCCGTTGTGTTGCCGTTGACGCCGTTGGAATAACCGTTGCCTTACTACGTTGCCGTGTGGCGCCGTTGCCGTTGACGCCGTTGCGTTGGTGTAACCGTGCGTCACTCTCCATTACCGTTGCCGTTGACGCCGTTCGGTGTAAACCGTTGCCGTTCACTCCGTTGCCGGTTGCGTTGCCGCCGTTGGTGTAAAACCGTTGCCACGTTAATCATTACTGTTGTCGGCCGTGTGTAACCGTTGCCGTTTTTAACTCCCATTACCGTTGGCGCCGTTGGTTTGGTGTAGCCGTTGCCGTTCACTCGTTACCGTTGCCGTTTTGGGGACGCCGTTTGGTATAACCGTGCCGTTCACTCCGTTGCCGTTGGCGCCGTGCCGTTGACGCCGTGAGGTAAACCGTTGCCCGTTCACTCCATTACGTTGCTGTTTGACGCCGGATGGTGTAACCGTGGCGCGTTCACTCCGTTGCCGTTGCGCCGTTGCCGTGACGCGTGGTGGAAACCGTTTGCCGTTCACTCGTTGCGTTGCCGTTGACGCCGTTGTTGTAACCATTGCCGGTCAATTCGTTGTCGTTGGCGCCGTTGGTGTAACCGTTGCCGTTCACTCCGTTGCCGTTGCCGTTGACGCCGTCGTTGGTGTAACCATTGCCGTTCCAATCCGTTGCCGTTGCGCCGTTAGTGTAAACGTGCCGTTCACTCCGTTGCCGTTGCCGTTGACCCGTTGGATGTAAAACATTGCCGTTCAATCCGTTGCCGTTGAGCGCCGTTGATGTAACCCGTTGCGTCACTCCTGTTGCCGTGACGCCGTTGGTGTAACCGTTGCCGTTGCCGCGTTGACGCCGTTGGTGTACCGTTGCCGTTCACTTCCGTTGCCGTTGGCATAACCGTTACCGTTAACTCCGTTCCGTTGATCATTTCCGTTAACACCGTTGGGAGTATCCGTTGGCGCCGTGTGGACGACTCTGATGTTGGCGTTGAGTCCGTAGAAACTGGGTGGCGGGAACCAGTCAAAGTTGTACCACCAGTCACACACGAAGTACTGCTGGTTGAAGATGGTGCCGTTTGGGAAAAAGAAGGAGTCTTGGCGTCCAGTCAGCTGGCAGGATTGGAACACCTGTGGAGGAGAGGAAGGGGGAAGGTGAAGAGGAGCACGTGGCTAATGGCAAGGGTTCTCGGCGCACAGATACTTTATCAGAATCACCACAAGCACTAAATTTTCACCTTATTGATCAAGGAACCCGCTTGACAAGTGAAGTTGAAATCTCAAAGTGCCAGTATCAGGGCAGCCTATGTATACTCCTATTACTAGGTAAATTAATTAAGTGATGGAACAATCTCGCATTTTTTCTAATTGTTACATCGAATAGGTAGAAGAGCCTCATGACTTTCATGACGCAGTAAAGTTAGTAGGCATGGTGTTTACAGATTGAAGACTAATGGACACTCAAAAAACACATATCATTTTTTTTTTTTTACATCTACGTAGACTTTATCAGTTTGATAAACCACTAATTCCCATATTTTGTAAAGTTACTGATGATGACACTTGTGAATTCTGAAAGTCATTTCATTGAGCTCGACCCATCCGTTGGACTGAATGTCATCAAACGTTGGGGGGCGTCAGGTCGCTTGTCCGCACTCACGAGACCGTACATAAGTCCCTCACCCGAAGCCTTCTAACCACCACCCGCCCCTTCCATTCTCCCCCCATACACCCCCTCTTACCCTCTTTTCTTCCTGAACTCTGCATGTCGACCCCCATCACCTGGCAGCGGCCTCGGGGGCGGTTCGTCGGCCGTAGTAGTAGTAGCGGGATCTGGGCGGCGCCAGGTGAAGCCAGTGGGCTTTGACCGGAAGACAGGAGGGTAGTCCCCGCCGCCACGCCGCCGCCGCCGATGGCAGAGCTGAGGGCGGTGATGGGGTCCACGAGCCGTTGCCGTTGGTGAACCGTTGCCGTTCACCCGTTTCTACGTTGACGCCCGTGGGTTGTTAACTGTTGCGTTCACTCCATTACCGGTAACGCGTGTGTAAACCGTTGCCGTTCACTCCGTTACCGTTGACGCCGTGGTGTAACCGTTGCCGTCACTGCCATTACCGTTAACGCTGTTGGTGTACCGTTAACGTTTGCCCGTTGCCGTTAACGCCGTTGGTGTAAACCGTGCCGTTACTCCGTTTGCCCGTTTGCACCGTTGCCGTTGGCGACGTTGGTGTAACCGTTGCCGTTCACTCCATTACCGTTGACGCCGTTGTGACCGTTGCCGTTCACTCCGTTTGCCGTTGCACCCCCCCGTGCTGCGGACGCCGTTGGGTAAACTTTGCCGTTAACTCCATACGTTAACACCGTATGGTTGTAACCGTTGCCGTTCACTCCGTTGCCGTTGACGCGTTGGTATAACCATTTCGCTCACTTCGTTGCCGTTGGCCGTTGGTGTAACCGTTGCCGTTTCACGCCCATTTACCGTTGACGCCGCGCTGTAAACGTGTTGCGGTCGCTCCGTTTCCGTTCACTCCGTGCCGTTGTACGCCGTTGGGTAACCGTTGCCGTCAATCCGTTGCCGTTTGCACCGTTGCCGTTAACGCCGTGGTGTAACCTTTGCCGTTCCACTCCGTTGCCGTTCACTCCGTTGCCGTGACGCCGTGGTGTAACGTTGCCGTTCACCCGTTGCCGCTTGCCACGTTGCCGTTAACTTCGTGGTGTAACAGTTGCCGGTTCCTCCGTTGCCATTGACGCCGTTAGTATAACCGTTGCCATTGACGTCGTTACGTTTACCCAGTTGCCGTTCACTCCATTAGTATAACCGTTGCCATTGACGCCATTACCATTCACTCCGTTGCCGTTCACACCATTGGTGTATCCGTTGCGTTCACGCGTTTCCATTAGGCGGCCATTCCATTAGGCATTGCCATTAGTCGGTGGGAGGTAAGAGGGCTGGTCGCGAGGCGAGGCCGAGCAGGGCTGTGGAGAGGGAAGGTGGGGTGGGTGGCCCGGCAGACATACGAGATACACTCCACAACACCCACACTCACCCGCACACGGGGGCCCCCAAAAAAAACACACACAACACACACACATCCACACACACACACACACACCACACACACACACGCACACACACACAGGGATATTCTGGTTGGTACAAGGTGACGAGCAGCCTGGCCATACTGGCAAGAGCCAGACACACTGTTCCAATAGATCATTGTTGACTTTCGAATAATGCTAAACATACAAATGGAATTAGGAAAAAAAGATCGAAAAAGACCATGTTATTAAGTGCAAAAAGAAGTGAGAAGATTGAAAACTTTGCTGAACATCAGTGGACAATGGACAAAGTAAGACGCGACGCTGTTACAGCTGGCGATATGAAAGCAGGTATTCAAACATAATATTCAATGAAAACCTGATATAGAAATATTAACTCCCACAAGCGGTCGGACACACATTTGAAAGAAATATTTGCGGAATATGATTATCTAACATGACTGGTGATCATGGAGGCAATCTGAAAAGGAGATAGCATGCACTTGAAACATAATTGAAAAGAAAACGTATGATAAGACAGTATTAGGAATTGGGTTATCAAGTAAATTGCACTTGCTGTGTGAAAGATGCAGCTAAGTAAGAAAAGGACTCACACGGAAAGTCTCCCAGCTATGACGCAGACGGAGGAACTTTCGTCCGCTCAAAATTAAATGCAAGAATGAAACAACAAAAGCTAACTAAACCCCCTCATTTAAAATCTTACACAAAGAAAAGAACCTGAACCCAATTTTCCATTAAATAAATAGAAGTCTCAGATGACACGCATCCTCAGGTGACGCTGAACTGAAGGACGTCATCCACGGTCTGTGCATCGTTTTATGGATATCTATCATCGCCTCTGCTCTCCCTGGTGGGTATTACGTAGCGGACTCACGTACTGCCTCTACTTCATGGCACGTGTTATTTCTTGCCGCCAGAGACAGACAGCACACAAAGAATTTTAATGTGAACTTACAAGTGATGGGTAAACTTGAAGAAATCGGAACTATTCTTACACGATTTACGAAACTGAGTGCAAGGAAACCAAAGAAAGTGAGCATTTACTGTAGCGAGCAAAGGTTGCAGGTTCACTTTGTCTGATCATAAGATTCATCTCTAGATGCACGCACTATCACTACTCGTTAAAGCACATGAAAGCACCGCAAGCACTTGATCATAACCTCTGAAACGAAGATCACATCACAAAAAATAGTAATAATAAGACGAAGAGGAAGAGGAAGAATACTCACCAGCAAATACTAAGTGTTCAGAAGCTTCATATCGCCGGTTCCGGTGTTGATGGTTCCGGTACTCGAAACCTTAAAAACTATGAATTCGTTACTCTAATAAGATGTGCCACGTCTGTATCGATAAGAATAGAGAGAAAGGAACTCTACCGGCGAAGACTGCGATAAGGAAAAGATAACAAGCTGCAAAAAGTGAACTGAAATAAAGCAACTATGTAGAAGCGAAGGGACGATCCGAAGCAAAGTCGGTCGAATGACGCGGAATGATGCTCAGGACTGGTGTCCGAAGCTTGTATACACACGGCTCTTTCACTCCCTCCCTCACACCCCCATTCTTCCCTCGTCCTCCTTCCCTCCCTCTCTCTTCCTCTTCAAGGCCGGACGGAAGAGAACATGGACGGAGAATCGAAGAGCAAGAGGGAAGGGAGGGAGGGAGGAAAGGTAAAGGGGGGCCTACAATAGTACCTAGCGGAACCAGGCAATAGATGAGCGGCATGTGTGCTGTGTGGAGTGTGTGTGGTGTGTGTTCAAAGTTCAAGTTCAAGTTCAAAAATAGTGTATTGCCATAGAAACACACAAATGATTAAATCCATCATTAACCTTTCTGTTGGAAAAGTCTGCTGAATAAAACTCGTTAGCAAGGACCCAGTTATTAAGCAATGGTAAATGTGCACATTCCAGAGCGAAGACTATGATATCATCTCTATGTAGTATTCATACAAAACATCTTAAATATCCTTAATCATACTAACGTATACTATCTATATAAACACAACACGTACTCATACAAAACAATATTATGGACATATTATACATACCATACATATGCAAAAACTAGAAGAGCATTAAAGTAAAATATATTCATACACATAAAATAGAGGAAACCAAACACAACACACACACCACACACACCAACACACACACACACACATACACACACACACACACACACACACACACACACACACACCACACACACCACACACACACTCATCCACACACAATGACACATACCACAACATAATCATTGAAATTTACTTGAATTATCTAAATATAACCAAAGTTACAAGTTGACCTTTACAATATGATATCATATGGCCAGCAAAAAAGAGCTCAGATATTATCTGATAATATGTGTGTATGTGATGTGTGTGTGTGTGTGTGGTGTTTGTGGGTTGGTGTATGTGTGTGTGTGTGTGTGTGTGTGTGTGTGTGTGTGTGTTACAGTTCCATCAGTATCTTCGAGGGACCCGTCCTCCTCACCTTTTTCTATTTTTTAAACTATACTATTTCATTGAGTTTCAAAACTGATCGTTTCTATACGATATGGTTGCATGGATCTCTCTCTCTCTCTCTCTCTCTCTCTCTCTCTCTTCTCGCCCTCTCTCTCTCTCTCCTCTCTCTCTCTCTCCTCTACTCTCTCTCAATTCTCCCAGCCAGGGTGGCGCGGTTGGTAGAAATTACGGACTGGTGTTTGTTGCAGAGTCCATGCGCAATTCGGTCAGCGGTTCGAAGTCCACCAAATTCGTCCTGGTGTGGGGCGCTTTTGTATAGTCAATAACCTTGTAGTTGGTACTTGCAAAGTGTCTAGATAGGATCAAAAGTATCTTATCTATCTCTCTTCTCTCTCTCTCTCTCTTATCTTTTTCTCTCTCTCTCCTGCTCTCTCCTCTCTCTCTCTCTCTCGCTTACTAGATAATATATATATATACTATATCTATATATATATATATATTATATATATATTATATATATATATATAATCTTATATAATATTACCCGCCAAAGCCGCCTTCGGGAGGACTTTTTGGCTAGGCTCCTGCGGAGGGCTATTGGTGGGCTCCGGCACAATCACATACTCTCCAGATAGCCCTTCTAACTTTCCTGAAAATCATAGATGTAGAAATGTAGTATTAAGGCCAACCATTCACATAACCCCCAACCCATTAACATCACCCAACCCATTCCACTCACCATTACCCATCACCCCAACCCCCCCCCATTCACTCACCCATTACCCATCACCCCCCACCCATTCACTAACCCATTACCCATCACCACACACCCATTCACTCACCATTCACACACCCCCACCTATTCCCTTCACCATCAACACATCACCCCCACCAATTCAATAACCATTACCCCACAACCTACACCCATTCACTCACCCATTACCCATCAACACAACACCCATTCACTCACCATTACCCAGAACCCCCCACCTAATCCCTCACCCATCACCATCACCCCCAATCCCATCAACCCCCACCATTCACGCACCCCATCACCCCACAACCAGTACCCATCACCATCCATTCACTCACCCAGTACCCATCACCCCTACATCAAGGTTTCGTCAATTCTCGCAACCACTTTTTTTTTTTCACAATTTCACGAATATGCACTAAAGAGAAAAAAAAACAAAAGTGATCGGATCATCTCATAAATGTGATTAAAACCGTCCCTGTCAAGCCGGTTCCAAAACTGTGCCATATGAGGGGATTTCGCCACGGGGGGCAAACCTATACCACACACAAACACACCACAAAACAACAGAAAGACAGGAAACAACGTTCGCTTATATATATAATATATATTATATATATATAACAGTTCAGTTTTACGCTAAAATTCTCAGGAAAAGGAAAAAAAAAGTTAAATGCTAATTTTAATAGATAAAGTGCAGATAACATATATATATTATAATATATTATATATATATAATATATATATCTTATATATTAATATATATATATATATAGATATATATAATAATATAATAAAAATATAATATATATAATATATATATATATATATATATATCGCACTTTATTACTATTGAAAGTGCATTTAACTTTTTTTCCTTTCCTGAGAATTTTAGCGTTAACTGAACTTGTGTGTAATTCATCTAGTTGTATTAATCTAGTTGTATTTTACAGGGCCTGAGCCACACTGTACGGCCCCGTCTCCATATCAACATTTTATCATTTCATCCTTATGCTTTAGTGTGCCGAAGCCAGCACCCGGGAGGCGGGTCACACAAACACGGATAACAACCGGTTACCTCATCCACTGCTAGGTTGACAGGGGCTCGGGTTTTAAGGAAAACAGCCCATGTTTCCGCTCCGCCCGGGGATCGAACCCGGGACTTCTCGGTTGTGAACGGCGTGGCTGTGTGTGTGTGTGGTGTGTGTGAGTATACAGTACTAACGTTCCTATCTGTGTGCTAAACATTGCAATATTCTGGACCTTGTTAATTAGCTAAAACTAATACACTTAAATTAACGTCTGGCTACGTGCGTGGCGTGTGCGTTAATCTATGGTAATCTTGCCTTATTGAATGTTGTGTGTGGTGTTGGTCTGTCTGTGTGTGTGTGTGTGTGTTGGTGGTGTGGTGTGTAGTTTGTGTGTGTGTGTGTGTGTGTGTGTGTGTGTGTGTGTGTGTGTGTGTGTGTGTGTGTCCTTGGCTGCTTGCTTTCGTCTACGTTCTTGAAACACTATTTTTTCGCCTTTCACTGCAGTCTGTCGGAGCGAAGGTGGGGGGGGGGTGCAGGGGGGGCGGTAGAGTAGAGCCGGGACATGAGAGCAAGAGCTTAAGAGCTGGGTACTTGGAGGAGATGGACTTTGAGGTCAGGTGAAGGGTTGAAGACTTAGGAACCAAGAGGTTATCCTATTGAGGGTTGATTTTCGAGATGACTAAACAGAACCTCTTCACGAAATCTGAGAAGCGGAGAACAGAAGGAGGAAAGGAAGGAGGAAGAGAGGGAAGGAGGGGGGAAGGAGGGGGCTAAAGACGCCTTGAGGTGCGGGAGGAGGGAGAAAGGGAAGGAGGGAAAGATGAGAGGTTAGTGTTTTACATTTTTTTCTCTTTTCTTTTTCTTTCTTCATTTCTATGCTTTCAATTTTCACTCTTACATCTATGGGTCAGGTGTATGAGGGAGTTTTGGTGCGAAGCGAAGGAAGAGAAAAGAAAATGCAAGAGAGATTGTATAAGGTGAGTGAGTGTCCTAGGAGGGAAGGGTGCGGGATTATGCCCTGGAGGGACTAAAGACTGCGTAGCAGCGGGGGTGTGGTGGTTCCTAAGGAGGGAAGGTGGGGGATTATGGCCCTGTGAGGACTAAAGACGAGTAGCAGCGGGGGTGTGAGGTGCCAAGGATGGACCAGGGGCGGGGATTTATGCCCTGAAGACTAAAGGACGAGTAGCAGCGGACGCACACCGGGTGTGAGTGTTCCTAAGGAGGATAGGGGCGGGATTATGCCCTGGAGACTAAAGACGAGTAGCAGCGGGTGTGAGTGTTCCTAAGGAGGGAAGGGGCGGGAATTATGCCCTGGAGAAAACAAACTAAAGACGCGTAGCAGCGGGGTTGTGAGTGTTCCTAAGGAGGGAAGGGGCGGGATTAGCACTGGAGACTAAAGAACGAGTAGCAGCGGGGCGTGTGAGTGTTCCTAAGGAGGAAAGGGCGGGATATGCCCTGCTGGAGAACCTAAGACGAGTAGCAGCGGGGTTTGGAGTGTTCCTAAGGAGGGAAGGGGAGGGATTATGCCCTGGTAGACTAAAGCGAAGAGTAGCAGCCGGGGTGTGAGGGAGCGATTTCCATGTGCACGGGTAGCGTCTTCTTGCCTCGTCTTTGGTGATTAAGAGACCCACATATTGAAGAACCAGAGAGAGAGAGAGAGGAGAGAGAGTAGTAGAGGAGAAGAGCTGAGAGAGGAAGGAGAGAGATTGAGAGGGAACGGAAGGAGAAGAGAGAGAGAGTAGAAGGAGAATTTGAGACCGACAGGAGATGAGAGGACGAGGAGAGAGCGACGAGAGAGAGAGAGAGAGAGAAGAGAGAGAGGAGAGGAGAGATGAGAAGAGAGAGAGAGAGAGAGAAGAGAGAGAGATGTGAGGAGAGAGACCGAGAGAGAGAGGAGAGAGACAGAGAGAGAGAGAGAGAGAGGATGAGACGACCAAGGAGAGAGAGAGAGGAGAGAGAGAGAGAGAGATAGAAAAAAACAACAAACATGATATTATTCTCGACTATTAAGAAACAGTTCAAAATGTCTTCACTTTCTATATTAATTAAATGAATCTCTTCCTCTCTCTCTCTCTCTTCTCGCTTCTCTCTCTCTCTATCTCTCTCTCTCTCCTCTCTCTTCTCTCCTCATCCTCTCTTCTCTCTCTCTCTCTCTCTCTCTCTCTCTCTCTCTCTTCATTCTATTTCCACAACATATTAATATTTTTTTCCTTCCCCTTAACTATATTTATTTTCCTTAATTTTTTCTTGTTTTTTTCCGCCCTTGCATGACCTTTTTTTATCTTTTTTTCCTTCTTTGCATTCGTGTCTTTCTTTCTTCCTCTGTGTGATGACCTCGTGATTCTTGTTTGCGCCTTTGCATTTAAAATTTCCCTTTCTTTGAGTCCCCTTCGTGCGTGCGTCTGTAGCTCTTTGTAGGACATTCGTAGAGGACTATAAAGGAACTAGATAGCAATCAGGGCCGGATGTTCGAACGTTCGTAACGCGTCTCTAAGATCATCTTGCACTTAGGTTGATTTGGAACGTTCGTAACGTTGTTTTAGATTATTATCAAACGATCTTTGCGAACATCCATCGCCATATTGTTCGTTGTTCCACCGTAGTGCTAAGTTGCTGAGACCACTCGCACACGTTCGAGGGTGATGATGAAGGTTGTCTAATATACAAGCCATGTTAAAGTTATGTTATCAGTTGTTATTTCATGTTGAAGTGTTTATGGTTGGTCAAGACGCCTGTAGGGGGAAGTGAATTAAATAAAAGGGCAATGAAGGGTATGTTTCCAAATTCTATAGGTGACGGAAAGGGAAAAGTGAAAATAAAAAAAAATGTGCCCTTTTTGCTAGAAGTGTATAGAAAAGATGATTTTGGGAGAAAAGTGCGGGAAGTGAAGGGGGAGAATAGGAGACAAGGTTTGAGAGGAGAGAAGAGTAAAAATTGAAGGATAGGGAAATTGGACTGAAATACAGGGATTTTTCGTACACATTTGTTTAAATACCCAGGTTTTTTTAAGCTTTTTCTTTAACACTGTTTTTGAGTTTTTTCGTAATGTATCCCTTTGGTGTGTCGTTTCGTAAAATTTAAAGTCATAAATTTTAAAAACTCTAAAATAAAGGTCCCGAAAGGACTTATTTTTCAATAGGGATTTACAAAAAAACAATTTTTAGGTCTACGAAATGATCGAATCAGGGTGTACGAAAAAATTGTGTACGAATGACTCCCCACCCTCCTCTGATAAATGCTACGGAGAGGAAAAAGAAAAAAGGGGACATTCAAAGCCCCTTTTTGTACTAGTGGGGGAAATGCATGTAAAATGTAGGTGGAAAAAAGGGGAAAATAAATAAAAAATTTTTTTTTTTTTTTTTTTTTTTTTAAAGTGAAAGTAAAACCAAAATTATTAGCCCAATTAGACCTTTGGGCCCAATACAAACACAAAAAAACCAATCGGGGGGTTTTTTTAAAGGAACCTGAACTTTTGGGTTTTATTAAAAAGGAGTTTTTTCTAACCCACAAAAAGCTGTGGGAAATAAAAAAATAACACAGGGGATTTTGGGGGGGGGCAAAACCCCCCCCCCCCCCCCGGTTGGGGTTTTGGGGTTACGTAATCAATCCCCGGGGTTTAGTTTGAAAACAGCGGGGGTTGGGGGGGGGCATAGCCCCCCCATTTATGTCAAAAGGGATATTGGTAAAAGGGGAGTTTTGGGTTTTTGAAAACTGCATATTTACCTAGAAGAATGTGTAGAGGAAAAAGGGGAAAGTGTGATTGATGGGCAAGGAGGGCTGAGAAGAGAGGTCTTTTCTACTCCAACTTAAGAGATTTTTATGTGAGAAATTAAAGTATTGAATACGGGTTTAAAATTGATGGAAGCTGGGGTAGTGAGTTTTATTCTAGGCAAAATTCACGACCCTGAAAACGTAGGGTTTTTAAAACACCCTAAAAAATCACTAGAATTTCAGGGGTTTAAATTTTAACCAAAACCCCTCTAAAGTAATATGCAAGTCGGTTTATTTCGGTGTGAAACGGGGGGGGGAAACACCCCCCTCAAAACACTAACCTAAACCAGACATATAGTCAATGGCCAACCTAGCCCCAACCTAAATGTTCAGGCATTGTGGTATTTAATCCTTGGGAATTTAGAAAAAAAACGGTTTTTTTAAAAAAGGGAACCCCCGCCGACCGGGAAAAAAAAAAAAGGAAAAGTTGGCGAAAAAATTTCCCAAAGGCACAGTTCCCGGGAATTGGGCTAGTTACTTGGATAATGTTTTAAATTTCCCTTTAAAAATAAACCCCCCCTAAAAAAGGGGCCCTATAAAAAACCCATCCCAATAACCTTTAACCTTCCCCGCAAAAAGGGGTCGTGCGGGCGTGCGTGCATGCGTGCGTGGTTTCGTGCGTGCCTGGGTGTGTTGTGCGTGTGTTTCGGTTTTGGGTTTTAAAACCCTTTTAACACACCCCACAAGACTGTGTTTGAAAAAAAAAAGAGGGAGGGCCATAAAGAGAGAGAGAGAGAAAGAAAAAGAAAGAGAGAGGAAGAGAAGGGGAGGAGGAAGGGGAGAGAGAGGAGAGAGAAGAGGAGAAAAAGAGAGGCGAGAGAGGGGAGAGAAGGAGGAGAGAGAAAAGAGGGAGGAAAAAGAGAGAAAAGGGGGAGAGAGAAGAGAGGGAAAAGGGGCGAGGAGCGAGGGGAGCCCAAGCAGGAAGGAGGAGAAAGAAAGAGAAAAGAGAGAAGGGGAGAGGAAAGAGAAGAGGAAGAGGGGAGAGAAGAGGAAGAGAGAAGAAGAGAGGAGGGGGGACGGATAAGAGAAGAGGAAAAGAGAGAGAAAAGGACGGAAAAGGGGGAGGATGGGGAAGGAGAGAGAGGAGGGAAGGGGGAAAGGGAGCCGGGGAGAGAGAGAGAGAAAAGAGAAAAAGGAAAAAGAGAGAGAAGGAGAGAGAAGGAAGAGAGAGAGAGGACGGGGAGGAGAAGAAAGAGAGAGAAGGAGAAAAGGGGAGGGAGAGAGAGAGAGAGAGAGGGGAAAAGAGGAGAGAGAGAGAAAGAGAGAGGGGGGAAAAAAAAAAGGGAGAGGAGAGGGGAGCGAGAAAAGGAAATGAAGAGAAAAGAGAAGAAAGGGAGAGAGGAGAAGAAGAGAGGAGAGGGGAGAAAAGAGAAAAAAAAAAGGGAAAAAGGGGAGTGAGAGAGAAGAGAGGAGAGAAGAGAGAGG
>JACEEZ010021422.1:315503-320503 GCA_016584305.1 Chionoecetes opilio | reverse complement strand
GAAGAGGGAGAGAGAGGAGAGAGAGAGAGAGAGGGGAGAGAGAAAAGAGAGAGAGAGGAGAGGGGGGGGGGGGGGGGGAGAGAGGGGAAACGAGAAGAGGGGAGAGAGAGAGAAAGATGAGAGAGAAGAGAGAGAGAGGAGAAAAGAGAGGAGAGAGGGGAGAGGAGAGAGAGGAGAAGAGGGAGAGAGAGAGAAAGAGGAGGGGAGAGAGGAGAGAGAGAAGAGAGAGAGAGAGGAGAGAGAGAGAGGAGAAAGAGAGACGAGAGAGAGAGGGAGAGAGAGAGAAGAGAAGAGGGGAGGGGGAGAGAAAGAGAGAGAGAGAGAGAAGGGGAGGACGAGAGAAAAGAGAGATGAGAGAGGGGGAAAGGAAAAGAAATTTAAAGAAGAAACAGGAAAAAAAAAGGGGGAAATTTTGAGAAAGAAGGAAAGGAAAGGGGGAGGAAGGAAAAACCCAAAAGAAGGAAAAAAGGAAAAGAGGAAAAAGGGAAACAAAGAAAAAAGGAGGAGAGAGGAAAGGAAAGGAAGAAGGAAGGAAAGAGGGAGGAAAAACAAGAGAAAAGAAAAATTAAGGGGAGAAGAGAAGGAAGAATAAATAGAGGAGAAGGGGTTTTTATCTTTTAAAACTATTTTTAAAGGTTTTTCATAGTTTCTTGAAAAATTGTATTGTTATTTTTTTATAAATTTTAAAAAATTTTCCGTATAAAAAAATGTTTTTTCAAAATGTTTTCTTTTAAATTAAGTTTGGGGTTAGGGTTTTTTTGGGTTAAAATTTTAAGCTTTTTTCCCTACAAATGAAAGTTTTTAACAATATTTTCTTAAATAATTCCCAAAAAAATTTTGGTTTTATTTTTTACATTAAGAAAAATAAATAGAGGAGTAGGGGGTTTTTTTAAATTGGGGTTATAACGGTATATTGAAAGCTTTTTTCATGGGTTTCTTGTAAAACTGTAGTTTTATTTTATTTATAAAGTAGTTTTACTTATATAGGCTATATACCCTTTTAAAAAATTTGTGTTTTCGATGATTTTAGCTAGTTACCCATTTGAAGAATAATAGAGGATAGGGGGTTTAAATTTTTTTTTAATAACGGATATTGCAAGCGTTTTTTCATAGTTTCTTGTAAACAGTGTGTTTTTGTTTTTAAAACAAGTATTTTTAACTTATCACATTCCCTTATATCCCCAAAAAAATTTTAGTTTTTTCAAGGGATTTTTAGTATTTATTTTGGGGAAGAGTTTTTTTCCCCCAAAAAATTAAAGTATACCCCTCTTTTCTGTAGCTAAAAAGCTTTTGATATTTGCTAAAAACCTACTTTAAAAAAAAATTAATAGCAAAAAAAATTTTTGTATTTATCATAAAATTTTAAAATATCAATTTTTAAAATCTTTTAAAAACAGAATTTTTTCAAGTGTTTTAATGTTTTTTTGAAGGGCAAAAAAAATGTCAAAAAATGGACATATTTCAGCCCCTTTTTTGGTAGAGAAAACTCAAAAAGTGGTATTATAGATGTTTTCGTTAAAAATTTCTATTTTAAAAAATACTGTAAGCTTATAAAAGGGGGTTTTGGGGGCCCAAAATATATTTGCACAAATTTTATTTTACAAGGGTTTTGAAAAGTTTCTGGGAAATTGTAGTATTATATCATAAATAATAGGAATTTACCTTTAATTTATAATGCTTTTTTTTTTAACCCCCCCCAAAAAGGTTTTTTTCCCCCCAAAGATTTTAGCTAGTTTTCGGTAAATATACCCCCTTTTTCCCACCCAAATTTAAAATTACAATCCTCTTTTTAGAATAATTTTAAATATAAGTAGTTACATTACATTAAGCTAATAAATAGAAAAGTAAGCGGTTTTATTGTGATATAAACGGTATATTGCAAACTTTTTTATAGTTTCTTGTTTTACTGTAGTTTATATTTAAAATACAAGTAGTTTTTTGTCATATTTCCCAAAAACCCCCTAAAAGTTTTTTGGGATTCAATGAATTTTGCTAGTTATCAAAAATGGGGGGGAAGGGGGTTTTTTTTTTTTCTACAAATTGAAGTATATTCTTTTTATCTGTAGCTAAAAAGCTTTGATATTTGCTACAAACTACATTTTAAAAAAAATTAAAAGCTAAAAATTTTGTATTTGTCATTAAAAATTTTAAATATCAATTTTACTCCTAAAAAAAAACGTTTTTTCAGTGATTTTTAAAGTATTTTTTAAGGGCTAACAAAGTCGAAATTTAAAATTTTTCAGCCCCCTTTTTTTTTTTGTGAAAAATTCTAAAGGGGGTATTTTAGCTGTGTTCGTTAGAAACTGCTATTTTAAAAATTTCTGTAAGTTATAAAAGGAGTTTGAGGCTATATATTGTGATACAATTGTATATTACAAGTGTTTTTCATAGTTTCTTGTAAATTGTGGTGTTATATCATAAATAAAAGGAATTTACCTTATGATAATGCTTTATACCCTCAAATTTGTTTTTTTCAATGATTTTAGCTATTTGTCGGTGAAATATAGCTTTTCTCCTTGAAATTGAGGTATACAATCCTTTTTTTAGAATAATTTGCACATTTAAGTAGCTTACATTACATTAAGCTAATAAATAGAAGAGTAAGAGGTTATTTATTTTGATTTAACGGTATATTGCAAGTGTTTTTCATAGTTTCTTGTAAACTGTAGTGTTATTGTATATATACAAGTAGTTTTCCTTATCATATTGCTATATACCCATAAATGTAGTGTTCTCAAATATTTTAGATAGTTATCAGTCACGAATAAATAGAGGAGTAAGAGGTTATTTATTGTCATATAACGGTATATTGCAAGCGTTTTTCATAGATTCTTATAAACTGTAGTGTTATTGTATTTATACAAGTAGTTTTACTTATCACATTGCTATATACCCATAAAATGTAGTGTCTTCAATGATTTTAGCTAGTTATCTGTAAAGAATTATTTTTCTCTACAAATTAAAGTATATCCCTCTATATCTGTACTAAATAGCTTTTGATATTTGCTACAACTACATTTACGAAATTGATAGCTAAAAATATGTATTTATCATGAAATTTACGTATCAATTTTAATCTTAATTAAAAACAACGTTTTTTCAAGTGTTTTAATATATTTTTGTAAGGCTAAAAAATGTCGAAAATTGACATTATTCAGCCCCTTTTTTGATAGAGAGATTCATAATGTGGTATTATAGATGTTTTCGTTAGAAAATGCTATTTTAAACTACCTTAAGCTTATAAAAGGAGTTTGAGGCTATATATTGTGCTACAATTGTACATTACAAGTGTTTTATCTTAAGCAAGCTATGTATGGCTTTCCTGACCCTGGTTTAAGATCTGAGACGTGTGCAGCACGTCGCAGATCTTAAACCAGCTAGGTATGGCTTTTCTGACCCAGGTTTAAGATCTGAGACGTGCGCAGCACGTCTCAGATCTTAAACAAGTTAGGTATGGCTTTTCTGTACTAGGTTTAAGATCTAGGACGTGCGCAGCACGTCTCAGATCTTAAACAAGCTACGTATGGTTTTTTGACCCAGGTTTAAGATCTGAGACGTGCTGAAATCTTCATGCAATGCTTTGTGACTTATAGTTCGCGGGGTGCCGTGTATGAATTTTACGGTTTTTTCATTTTATGACGAGTTTATTCAACATTTGTCGGCCCAATGACCGTTAACATATTCTGAGAAACTTTGGATTTATTATCTTTTGGCAGTCAAATACAAACCCTCTACGACATACGGTTTGGGAGTTATAGTAGGAAATTTACGTTACGTTTTTACCCGATCCACAAATATTCATTATTGGGGAAATTATATGAATAACAATTATTTACACCGTCATTATACATATTTATTACAGAAATCATTTGTACGTATATATGTAAATAAACAAAATCATAATTTCTGGCTACAAAATTCCTATTTTTTGGCCTAATTAGTTTTTTTGGCTTTTTCCGACTAAACTATTGATCTAAAAAGAAAAATGCGTTAAACACTTTTTGTCCAATTCGACGAGATATAGTCAATGGCACATACTGTTAAGTCCTAACATGTCACGTTCTCGAGATATATCGTTTTTTTTAGTTTTTAAAAAAACTTTGATTTGTGGCTTCATTTATGCATGAATTTTACTTCCGCATATACCACTAGCTCGGCCCTCATGAGCTGCATCTTTTATGTTCTATACTACTTTGTCCTTACGTTTATGGTTACTGTGATATTAATGAAAATGTTATTTTCAAAAAAATGTCCTGGGGTGTAACCTGCAGATTTTTGGGGAAAATAAATATATCCCAAATTGGATGAAACTCGGTTTATGGGGGATTCTACTGATGGCAATCACGAATCTGGTCTTTTTTTTGCCGATATTTGATTCTAAAAGTAATTTCTTCCCCGCTGTAAGCTTATTTACACCCGATAAATGCATACAAACATTATTCAATCGCCACTAATATTTATCACTGGAAAAATTACATAAAGTAACAAGTATTTAAATCGGCATTATACACAATTATTACTTTATTGTTTTTTACGTATATATGTAAATAAAAAAATTGACTTTTTCTTACTGCAAAATTCCTCTAAATTTTGGCCTCATTTGGTTTTTGGCATTATCCGACTAAACTATTGATCTAAAAAGAAAATAGCCGTAAATACTTTTGGTTCAGTTCGACGAGATCTACGTAATGGCAGAGTTCGTTTAGTCGTAACATGTCACGTTCTCGAGATATTTCGTTTTTTTTGGTTTTTAGAAAACCGTGTAGAGTGAAGCCGAAGAGCCCCCAAAAAAGGGGAAAAACAAAAAAATGGAGGAGAAGTAGTAGTAGTAGTGTTAAGTTTTTTGTTTTAGAGTAATCGCCCAGACCCATTTTTTCATTGCATAATTATGTTTAATGTTCTTTCAAAATACCTAATCCACAACAAATATTCATTTCCACGCCTTATTCCTAAACATGTTTTTGTAAAAAAACGCAGCAGCAAAACCATTAGGCGCTCGC
>JACEEZ010021422.1:278837-313564 GCA_016584305.1 Chionoecetes opilio | reverse complement strand
ATTAAGAAAGAACTGTCGCCAAAAAATGGGAACACTCCAAGGGTATTTTTTTGGGCATCCTTTAGGGGGCAGCAAGACAGCGGGCCCCTTTTGAGAAAATTTTTCCACGGAAAGGAGTGCGTGTGTAGGGTGGAGTGGGGTGTGGGTGGGGGTTCCGCTTTTAGTGTTTGGGGGCGAGCATTGTGTTGAGAAACGGGTGTAGTAGGGTGAATGGACCCACCACCACTGGGGGCTTTGCCTCTTAACAAGCCCAAAGTAAAAAAAATAAACTTGTGGAGGGGCGTGGGGGCCCTGTGGGAAAACCCCGGGGGTGGTGGGCTGTCCACTTTCCCCTTTCCCCTCCCGATTTTTTCCCAACTCTTTGCTGTGTTAATGCTAGTATGTGGTTTCGAGTAATTTGTTTGACTGAGCCCCAAAACTAACCCCATAGGATTTCTCGAAAGTATTTTCTTTGTGATTCCCACCAAACTTTTTTTTAAACCCTTTTTTTACCAACCATTTTTTGGAGAAGTGCCAGGTCCCCTGCTAAACCCTCGGGCCTTTTAAAACACCTGTTCATCCACTTCGTACTCGGGCTCAAACATTTTAGGACCCCTGACAATCTGAATCTTTTTTCTCATAGTATACGGGGCCAGCGTCATTTCTTTCGGTTCAGTTGGGGGCATCGTACTCTGATCGTCACAGCGACAGATTCACTGTCACAACGAAGACAATCGCTATAATAACTTTCCCGACAGGGTCAATAGGGGCCCGGGGGGGTCCCTTTCTGACGTCTAAAAAACTCGTACCCCTTTTGGAGGAAATTTTTTTTTTTCCCCCCTTTTTTAAAAAGTCAGTTTTTACGGAAATGGGCCCTGGAAATAATTATTTTTGGTAATTGGTTTTTTGAATGAGTACTTCAAATAGTTCGGCAAAAAAAAATTGGGTCGGGGGCGATTACTTAAACAAGCTACGTTGGTTTTTTTACCCAGGGTTTAAAATCTGAGACGTGCTGAAAAATTCAGCAATGCTTTGGATTATAGTTCGCGAGAGCCGTTTTAGAATTTTCGTTTTTTCTTTTATGAGAGTTTACAAATTTGTCGGCCCCAAAGACCCTTTAAAAAATATTTTGAGAAACTTTGATTACTATCTTTTTTTTCAAATACAACGCTCTACACATACGGTTTGGAGTTATAGTGGAATTTACGTTTAAATTTTTTTCCCGATCCCAAATATTTATTATTGGGGAAAATTAATACAAAAAAATTTTTTTCAGCATTAAATAATTATTTTAAAGACACATTTTTACTTAAATTTAAATAAAAAAAAAACTAATTTTCTGGTACAAAACTCCTTTTTTTTGGCCCAATTTGGGTTTTTTGGTTTTTTAAATCTTTTTTCCAAATTTGAAAAGAGATAATCAATGGACATCTGTTTATTTCCTAAAATGTCAAATTTGCGTATACACTAGCTAAACCCCAAAAGCTGCATCTTTTTTTTTCTTACTCTTTGTCCTTCGTTTTAGTTTCGTGTATTAATCAAATGTGATTTTTTAAAAAAAAAGCCGGCTGTATTTGCCTGCAGATTTTGGGGGAAAAAAAATATATCCCCAAATTTGGGGAAAATCGGTTTGTGGGGGTTTTTATGTGAGATCACGAAACTGTCTTTTTTTGCCGATTTTGATTCTAAAAGCAAATTTTTTTCCCGCTGTAAATTTTACACCCGAAAAGCTCAAAAATTTTTTAATTCCACTAATACACATGGAAAAATTAAATAAATAAAAAATATTTAATCGGGATTTTACACAATTCTTTATTGTTTTTTACGTATATGTAAATAATATAAATTCCTTTTTTACTGCAAAAATTTTCCTCTAAATTTTTGGCCCATTTTGGGTTTTTGGCATCATACAAAATATTTAACTAAAAAGGGAAAAACTTAAAAACTTTTGGTTTAGTTCGACAGAATTACGTAAAGGCCCGAGTTCGTTTAGTGTAACATTCCGTTTCGAGATATTTCGTTTTTTTTTTGGGTTTTTTAGAAAAAAGTGTAGATGAAGCCGAAGAGCCCAAAAAAAAGGGGAAAAACTAAAAAAATGGAGGAGAATTGTGAGTATTTGTGATTAAGTTTTTTGTTTTAGAGTAATCGCCCCGACCCTTTTTTTTTTTTTGCATAAATTTGTTTAAAAGTTCTTTCAAAAAACCTAATCCACAAAAAATATTTATTTTCCCCGCCATTTCCCTAAAACCATGTCTTTTGTAAAAAAAACCAGGAAAAAAAAACAGCCCCTATTTCAGCCCGGGCGGGAAACTTGTGGGGACGGAATTAGGCACCTCCCGGGCCCGGGCCCCGATACCAATAAATTTTAAATCCGAAAAAAAATAGTACTTGAAGAATTTTTGGGGGTTTTATATATATTTTTTTTCAATTTGGTATACATGCATTGTATGGTGCAGCAAAAAGCTGTGCCTTTCCCCAGAGCTTAGCACTCATTTCCAAGTTACAGCGAAATATTGTGTGCAGACGTGTGGAGCGGGAGGGGGTAGGGGCGGTGTGGGCAATTGTCAAGCTGGGGGGGCCGAACAACTATCCCCCGAAACCCCAAAAAACCCCGCAAAAGCTAAAATCCGCTGCTAGCAGACAGCTGTGCCTTTCGAGGAAAAGTTGCACACGTGAAAGGAGAGTGGCGTGTGTAGGCAGGAGGTGGCGGTTTGTGTGCTGTGTTTGTGGCGTGTGCTGTGGTATCTCACGCCTATAGTGTGTTGGGCGCGCGAGCAGTTGTGTTTGAGAAGACAGAAAACGGTGTTGTAGTGAGGGTAGCGATGGACCACCCAACCACTGTGAGGCACTTTGCCATCCTGTAAACAAGACAAACAAGTAAAACCAAAGGGTGTAAAACAGTTGTGGAAGTGGCGTGGGCGTGCTCCTGTGTGTGAGCGACCCTGTGGTGGGTGTGGCTTGTCACACCTTTCTGCTCCCTACCGCATATTTTCCCAAACTCTTTGCTGTAGTTAATGCTAGTATGGGTTTCCGAGTAATTATGGTTTGAATGTAGCTCCAAAAACTAACCATAGGATTTTCTCGAAAGTACCTGCATTGGTGTATTTCCCACACACACATGGGTTTAACCTGATTTAACCAATCCATGTTTTGGAGAAGGGCCAGGTTCCTCCTGCTGAACTCAGGCTCTGCTAAACACCTGTTCAATCCACTTCGTAATCGGGCCTCAAACATATAGGAATCCCATGACACTCTGAGGATCGTCTTCCTCTTAGTATATCCGCGACCAGGCGTCATTTCTTTCGGTGTCAGATGTTTGGGCCATCGTACTCTGATCTGTCACAGCGACAGACAGATTCACGGTCTGACACCGAAGTACAATCGCCTCATCATAAACATTTGCCGACAGGTGTATCATGATAGGAGTGGCCTGCGGGGCGTCCCTGTTCTGACGTCCATCAATAACAGTCGTTATAGCCCTGTTGGAGGGAAGAGATTTTTTTTTGTCGCGCGCTTTTTACAAAAGTCATGTTTTTACGGAAAAATAAGCCTGGACATAAATTATTTTTGGTGCTGGATAGGTGGTTTTGAATGAGCTACATTCAAATAGTTCGGGCAAAAAAAAATTGGGTCTGTGGGCGATTACTTTAAACAAGCTACGCATACGTATGGTTTTTGACCCAGGTTAAGATCTGAGAATGAGACTGCTGAAAAATATTCATGCAATGCTTTGTGATCTTATAGTCGCGAGTAACGTGTATGCATTTGTACGTTTTACTTCATTTATGACGAGAATTATACAACATTTTGCGGCCCAATCCCAATGACGTTAACATATTTTGAGAAACTTGGATTTACGATCTTTTGGCAGTCAAATACAAAAAGCCTCCACGACATACGGTTTGGGAGTTATAGTAGGGAAATTTACGTTAAGTTTTTTCCCGATCACAATATTCCATTATGGGGAAATATATACAATAACTATTTATTTACACGTCATTAACATAATTATAATGACATTCATTTTGTACGTATATATCTGTACAATAAAAAAAAATCATAATTTCGGGCTTACAAAAACTCCTATTTTTTGGCCTAATTTGGTTTTATGGTTATATAAATACTTTTTGCCAATTCGATGAGCATAAGTCAATGGCACATTATCGTTTATTCCTAACATGGCAAACGTCTGCGTATACCAATAGCTCAAAAAACCCTCAAGAGCTGCATCTTTTATGTTCTATACTACTTTTCTTACGTTATAGTTACTGTGATATTAAGCAAATGTGGATTATTTCAAAAAAAATGTCCTGGCTTATGTAGCCTGCAGATTTTTGGGGGAAATAAATAATCCAAATGGATGAAACTCGGTGTGTGGGGGAAGTCATACTGAGGACGATCACGAATCTGGTCTTTTTTGCCGACTATTTGATTCTAAAAGCAATTTCTTCCCAGCTGTAAGCTATGTACACCCGAAAATGCATACAAACATTTTTCAATCTCCTACTAATATTCATCACTGGAAAAATTACATAAAGTAACAAGTATTTAAGACTCGGCATTATACACAATTATTACTTTATTGTTTTTACGTATATATGTAAATAATATAAATTCACTTTTTATTACTGCAAATTCTTAATTTTGGCCTCATTTGGTTTTTGAGCATCATCCAAACTAAACTATTGAACTAAAAAGGAAATAGCTTAAATACTTTTGGTCAGTTCGGACGGAGGATCTACGTAATGGCAGGAGGGTCGTTTAGTGTAACATGTCACGTTCTCGAGATATTTCGTTTTTTTTTGGTTTTTTGAAAACCGTGTAGAGTGAAGCCGAGAGCCTAAAAAAAGGGGGAGAAAAACTAAAAAATGGAGGAGAAGTAGTAGTATAGGATTAAGTTTTTTGTTTTTAGAGTAAGCGCCCAGACCCATTTTTTATTGCATAATTATTGTTTAATGTTCTTTCAAAATACCTAATCCAAACAAATATTCATTTCCCGCCTTTAATTTCCCTAAAACCATGTCTTTTGTAAAAAAAAACGCAGGGAAAAACAAACAGACATTATTTCAGCCAGGGCGGAAACTTGCTTGGTGACGTGACCATTAGGCAGCCTCCCAGGCGGCCCTGCTTAAAATTACATTTAGACTCCGAAAACATATGGTTACTTGCAAGAATTTGGGTGTTTCCTGTAATATTTTTTGCAATTTGGCATATACATGCATTCGTATGGGTGCAGCAAGAAAGCTGTGCTTTCCCGAGAGCTTAGCACTCATTTCCAAGCTATACAGCGAAGATATAGTGTGCAGACGTGGGAGCGGCGAGGAGTAGCGGGCGGTGGTGGCAGATTGTCAAGCTGAGCGAGACAATCTGACACACCGCAGGCTACTCCCCGTGCTCCACACGTCTGCAGACATAATATATCGCCTTAATAGCTTGGAAATGAGTGCTAAACTCTCAGGAAAGGCACAGCTTCTAGCTGCCAACCCATACAGGAGGCAAGTACGTACATGCCAAATTGCAAAAAAAATATATATCAGGAACACCCAAAATTCTTCAAAAGTACTATATGGTTTCTGAGTCTACGTGTATGTATCAGGGACGGCCGGGGAGGCTCCTAATGTCACGTCACCGAGCCGTGGGCCGTCGTCTGCTTGTCGCCAGGGCGTTTTGGAAGCTTCGGGGAATTTATATTTGAAAGCGGATCATTTAAAACGAGTGACCGGATGCAAAAAGTGACAGCATATTGTTGATATACTCGATAATGGCTATAAATTTTACGCATTAAATCAGGATGATGAAATGGTATGAAACGATTACTTTAATGGTCAAACATTCCTGTTGGTAACGATGGTTTATCAAAATATATCAATGTTAGTATTATTGTTAAAGTAGTAAGACGTTGATCAATCAATCATTGGTGGGCATACGCCGGGGGGCCAGGTCCGCCTTGCCCACACTACGACGCCACTCCCGGGGGGTTTAGGTTATAATCATTTCGTGATATATTGATCGATTGATTGAATACCTAAAAAAAAGGGGAATGTGCCAGACATCAGGTTATATTTAGTTAGTTACGTAGTAATAATTAGGCTGGATTATTTTAGGTATATTTTTGGTTAGTGTGTTAAGTTAGTAATACAGTTATGCTGGATTAATTTTGTGTTATTAGTTGAGGTAGTTAGTTTCAAGTAGTAACAAGTTAGGCGGATTAATTTAGGTTATATTTATTATATTAAATTACGTGGATAGCATTTCAAAATTAGTGAGATAAGGCTTATTGTAACGTAAGTGCCAACTTGGCTTCCATGGGCAAAATAAAGTCATATTTATACATTAACATTTGTTATCCCTGGGTTCCCGACACATTCCTAATGCGAGTATTGAGGTAATACGTATAAGTAAGGTTATACTCATAATTATGTCGTGTAATATAAATTTCCCGATATAAAATGTTTAAAGCAGGGACGGGCTCAGGCTTATTGTAAACGCAAGTACAAACTAGTCTACTAAAATAAGCACATAGGTATGTATTAGTCATGTTAATGTTTCGCTTTACATGTATTTAAAAAAAAACATAATATTCATGAATGTGATGATAGCTTTACATGTATTATTATTTATTTTATGATTACAATACATCATACAGTGGCTGTAGGCATGACCTCCAGGGTGGGGTGGTAGGCCTGAAGGTACACTTCTGAGGGCTGTGATGGTTGGCCCTGGCCCGTGGATGCGCAGGCAGGAGATTGTTATAGTGACGCTGGAATTAGGGTTCATGGCCGCACCCGTGTCCTCCGATGCACTCGCCAATCTCAAAGGTAGAGTAATGGGCCAGCATGTGAGTATTCTTAGGCCACTCAAACGGTTCCCAAACGATTTTGGTTTTGTGGTATTTGAAACTCGTCACCGAGCTGCCACTTCCAAACGCTAACACTCGGCCAAAAAACGTTTCCCCCCGTATGGCTGGTGATGAGCAATATTTTGTATGCCTATTTCTACCTGCGAGACATACTATATATCTTACAGAATGGGAAAACTAGTACAACAAGTATGTTTAACCGGTAGAGAAATTGTTAGGGTAAAAAACTAATCCAAATTATTTACAATTTTAAGATTATATCTCAGTGGAACATATAAACCAAATAAGCAAAATATACTACTTACCAAATTTGGAATGGGTTTTTACCTTCATCAAGCTATTCATGCTTTACATGTTCATACAATATTTGCTGTAACTTACATAGCATGGCATCTTGTTAGATATTACACAAACATGTTATCCAGATCAATTATAACTTACTTTGTTTATAACACACATAGACATATAACTAAAGAAAAGTTCAATTACGCGTTAAAATTATCTAGAAATGAATTGCAGAGTTAATTTAATCTTACAAGTATGTGGTAATATAGGGAGAAAAAGGTTGGAGAGTGAGATTGACAAGTGGTGAAGGAGCATTGAACAATGACAGGGCAAGTTTGGAGCCAGTTATGCTGGTTACAGGGGAGACAACAGATTGCAGATGACTTACATAAAAGTTTTGGCTAGCATGTAGCATCTTGCATCTTCTTGCTACAGCAGAGGTTTAAAAGGTCTTCGTGTGCTAAAGGTTTTGTGTTGGATTCAGCCAGCAAGGTAGTTGAGGGGGAACAACCAGCCCATCAGGGAAACATAAGGGCAACCATTATGAACAGTACAACATTGCTACAATTATGTTGTCATGTGTTACAATTCTACTCCTAGTTTCCAAGAAACATTTAAATCTGTTCTTTAGGAATGCAAAAGAATTTTCAACTACAAACCTAGTTTTGAGAATATTTTGTTATAATTAATCTGAGGACCTGTCAATGGACCAGAATCCTGTAAGGAACCACGCTCCCCGTTTGCAATGTATATGCAGACTCCCCAATAATATCAATCTAGCATTTTGAAAATAAATCATTATGAAATGAGTCACTGCTTGGCCTAAGGTACGTAAAGCTAAGCACCACGGCATGGATCCGCTGGAAAACCGGTAGCTATATAGGTATATTTTATTGTTTGTATCACACACAGCTGACAAAATCATTGCTGTTGTCATGTTCTAATCTAGGTAATCATGTGTTCAGCAGGAGGGGCAAATTCTTATATGTGTGCCATCAATGAGCTCCAAGTACTCCAGGAAATCCAGAGCTATGTCCTGAAAGTCACTTTCTGTCTCTTGCAAATCTGTGGGCGCACTTAATTATATCTTTTGAAATGTTGCAGATCTTGGAAAATGTTTTTATAAAAAATTCTACTGGCACTACTAATGGATATGCTGAACTGGAGGGAGAGCAGCCGAAAGGTGGTTTTATTAGCCAGGTACCATATTGTAATAATATACATCTCTCTGTGAGAATTTCTTCTTTCCTCTCTATTATGGTTCATCCTGTGATCTTGGAGGAGGCTACACAAGTAATCGAAGGCAGGTCTTGACAATCTTATGGCTGGAAGAAGAAAGATCATCCATGGAATCCAGAAGCTTCATGAATGTGGTTGTGTGCGTTCCAGGATTCTAGACTGGGAAGAAAAAAAAATTATATAAAAAAAAGACACAAGAAACGAAGCAACAACCACACACAAAACGAACAATATTGCCCCAAGAAGAGGCATGGACAAAAATTCCGATGTATCTATTTGAAAATACTGAAGGTTATAAATGTTAAAACC
Organism: Chionoecetes opilio; assembly: GCA_016584305.1. NCBI lineage: Eukaryota > Metazoa > Arthropoda > Malacostraca > Decapoda > Majidae > Chionoecetes > Chionoecetes opilio. Next base: position 304,893 of record JACEEZ010021422.1, on the reverse strand, counting down.
ATTACATAAAACACTTGAAAGAAGGAATGCGTTGGCCAACATCATGCATATTTGACTATAAAAATACAATCACATGAGTTAACCAAATAGTGAACAATGAGGTAAAGTTGAAATACAGTTGTTGAAGTTCTTAAGAAACTATAATAATCATAATTTAGCTCTGTGAAATCATAATTTTGTTTAGCGTGATAAGTATCAAGGTCTAAATGTAAAGGTTTATAAAAAATTCTAAATGATCAGTATTGTACTTCAAGCCTAACGTGAACCTTTAACGTATTTTGGTACTGTCAAACCAGTAATTGGTGTCAGAATGGTAAAAAAATTGGACTATTAAATTGTTTGCTGCAAAAGGACGTTTACCTGAGTGATGACATCTAATACGTGTACAAAATAAATGTAAGATACTTTATAAAAGGCAAACATAATAAAGTGTAAAGTAGTAAAGTTGTCATTATTCGAAATCGTTTGAAAAATGCATATTTTCAGTTATCCAAAATTCAATTTCAAAATTCAGTTTGTTATGGGGGGGGATTAGCTGAAAAAATGTGCATTTCCCACCATTATTAAATTGGCCATCAATTTAACACATCAAAAATACAGCCTGAAAAAGACGTATTTTGACCTCGTACTAATTAGTGGTGAAAGTACCAATGTACCCTATTGTTTTTATCCCTGAAAGCAGAAGAAACACGGTAGAACGAAGCTGATTAAATGATATATTGGTACTAGCATTATCACGATTAAGAACTAGAACTGTCGCCGACGGAAAAACAGTGAACACACGCCAAGGGTGATCATTTATTGGGCATACTCGCTGACGACGACGGATAGTTCCAGGTAGTTACCTATTTCTGCACATTACAACTTCGATCACAAGCATCCCCCTTACACCAATGTTGTACTACTAGAGGTATTCGTGCTACATATATGTTCTAATCAAGCCAAAACATTCACAGTACAGACTGGGTGGTATGATGATAAAACTATCGCCATGTTAATTTGGACCATTTTACATCGAGACTCACCACAATACCTCATCATATCTGCAAAGATGCCAAGCAGTGGATGGAACTGGTACATAATATCTTCCTCTTCATCACTAGAAATCCCATCATTGCGAGAATAGCCCCAGGACACGCAGGGATAATCTCTCCTTCCTGCTTGCTTGCCATCTTGGTTTGTTTGTAAACAAAAAAACGGGGGTTTTGCGTTCCATTGTTGACACGCGAAAAAAAAAAAAAAAAAAAAAAACACCCAACCCTGAAAACCCAGAACCCAACCCTGAACTGAAAAAGAACGGTTCCTGCAACTTGGGCACAAAAATGAGAATAGGCTCTTATAGGAATATAAACATATCATTACTGCGGCTGCCAAAATCCTCACACACACATGAAGCCAACTTTATTGGTTTTCTTTTGGCCATTTTCAGACGAAACTATAGACCTAAAAAGAAATAAGACATAAAAAAAATTATGTCCACTTGACGAGATGTACTGAATAGAACAATCCCGTTTAGTCCTAACTTGTCACGTTTTCGAGAGGTTGTATCGTTTTTTATATATTTTCGAAAACATTGATTTGTGGCTCATGTAATGCATGATTTTTACTTCCGTGCTACCGCTGGACGGCCGTCAAGAGATTCATCTATACTCCATAACAGTTTTGTCCTTACGTTATAGTTACTGAGATATTAATGAAAATGTTGATTTTCAAATAATTTCAAGGGTCCCTTAGCCTGGAGATCTTGGGTGTAAAAAATATCTCCCGATTCGATGTAATTGAGTTTTAGTGCCGATCACGAACTGGTCTTAGTGTTCCGATATTTGCCTTTCTAAACGTATTTTTTGTCCCTCTGTAAGCTTAGTTATCACTCTAAATGCCATAACAAGACATGATTTATATATTCCACAATATTAATCACTAGGGAAATACATAGAATACATTATTTACACCTGTCATTATACAAGCCAAGTATACTGAGATCATGTCCACGCACATATGTAAAAAAAAAAATTCATATAAATACATATATTGTCCTAAAACATTCTGTATTTTTGCAGGATACGTGCTATGCCAACAAACACTACTGCGCTGGCTGATCTGGTGTTGGGGTTGGTACGAAAATGCAAAAAAAAAAGTACAGAATGCTGTAGCAAGCGATGAGGTTTGTGTTTTAGATAGGAAATACATTAACAGTGATCAATTAGGGTTGTAGAGCTGGTGGACGCTAGTGTCGGTTTGGTGTTACTAAACAAGGTCCCACTAGCGTCTCCACTAGCGTCTGTCTTGCAACCCTATATTGATCAACTGTTTAATGATTCCTATTTAAAAAAATCCTCATAGCCATTTACAGCATATCTTTGATTTTCCTAACATCTCGATTTGCACAAAATAAAAGAGCACAGGACTTATATAAATGTTATGGAAATTTGCGACCACAAATAACAGTACAGTCGCCAGGAAAATTTTTCTTTCCCTTTTTTACGACGTGGGGTGGCGTTAATACTTACATTCACAGCATGATTTCGGAAAAATTTAGAAAGGCATCGGGAGAGCCTGTGTCCTTTTTTTCTTCACTGTGTATGTATGGCTATAAATGAAAAATGACAAAAATTCCCCAGAGTGGCCCAACAATAAAGTCCCCCATCTGTGTTTTTTTTACTGAGTGTCCCCCCTTACGTCGTCGTCGACCAAAAAAAAAAAAAATTGCGTAGTAAAATTTGAACCGTATATACCGCAGATAAAAAGCATAAAAAAACGCTGAAACGGGGTAGATTACAGTCTAAAATACACTATGTGATATCTTCAGGGGCACAAAAAAAATAGAGTAATCTATAATTGTAATATGGCGCCTGGCGTTTTTTTTTTTTTCCCCCCCCCCCCCCCTCCCTTTTTTTTTCCCCCCTTTTTCTCCTTCCCCCTTTTTTTTTTTTTTTTCTTTCCCTCTTCTCCTTTTTTTTCCCCTTTTCTGCTTTCTCCTTTTAACCCTTTTTTTTTTTTTTTCTCCTGTCTTTTCTTTCCTTTTCCCTCTCTTTCTCTTCTCTCCCCTTTTTTCCCTCTTTCTCTCTTCTTCTCTTCTTTCCCTCTCTCTCCTCTCCCCCGCTTCGCTCTCTCTCTTTCCCTCCTTTCCCCCTCTCTCTCCCCTCTCTCTCCTCTCCCTTCTCTCCTCCTTCTTTCTTCTCTCCTCTCTTCTCTCTCTCTCTCTCCCTCTCTAAATCATGTTTTTGGGGGACAAAATTCCTTTTTTTTTGGCCTAATTTGTTTTTTTGGCTTTTTCCGATAAATATTGATCTAAAAAGAAAAATGCTCAAAAATATTTTTGTCCAATTCGACAGATATGGGTCATGGCAAAACGGTGTGTAAACATGTCACGTTCTCAAAAATATCTTTTTTTTTTATTTAAAAAAAAAAAAAAAAATAGCTTTATTTAGCATAAAATTTACTTCCCGCATACCCGCCGGGCCCAAGAGCTGAATTTTTTTGATTATATACTTTGTCCTTACGTTTAGGTTACTGTGATATTAAAGAAAAAAGGGATTTTTAAAAAAAATGTGTGGGCAGTCCAGTTTTTGGGGGAAATAAATTATCCCAAATTTGGAAAACCGGTTTTGGGGGGTTCATGATGGCGATACGAAACTGGGCTTTCTTTTCCGAATTGATTCTAAAAAACAATTTCTTCCCCGGAAGGTTATTTCACCCGATAAACATACAAACATTTTTCAATTCCCCCAATATTTACATGGAAAAAACTAAAGTAACAAGATTCAAATCGGGGATTTGTACACAATTTTTACTTTTTTTTTTTTACGTATATATGTAAAAACAAAATTAATTTTTTTTACGCAAAAAACCTAAAATTTTTGGGCCCATTGGTTTTTTGGGATTTTCCGCAAACTTTGATCAAAAAAAAATAGCTCTAAATACTTTTGGCAATTCACGAGATTAGAAAGGCAGAGTTTTGTTTTGTCGTAACATGTCACGTTTCCCAATATTTTGTATTTTTGGGTTTTTAGAAAACCCTGGGGGAAGTGAAGCCGAAGAGCCAAAAAAAGGGGAAAAACTCAAAAGGGNAAAATTTTGATGGATAGGGGCAGAGTAGTAAAGGGGATAGATCAAGCAGACGGTGGGAAGGAAATGTGGGTTCGGTTTTCACAGATGGAAAAACCCCCAGTCAGTGGGGGGGATTTAAAAGAAAAAGGGTGAAGACAAGTTCAAGGCAGGGCAGGGAGATGTGGAGACGAGGTGGGGGTAAGATTTCTCTAATTGGTAAAAGGGAAAGACCACCCAAGTGTGAGTCTTTTATGGGTAGCTTGGGGGGGGGGGGGGGGGTAGTTTAATATTTAAAGCAAGGACTAAATCTTGGAGTCAATAGTAAACATTGAGGGGAAAAACAAAGGAACAAGATATGTAAAATGTGTATGGTAGACTAGATAAAACGTAGATCCCGGGTATTAATGTGCCAAAGGTATGATGAAAAAGAACCTTTATAGCAATAGTGGCACGGGGGGTAGGGCGGGGATCAGGGGATGGAGTGGAAAGGGGGGAACATAGAGGGGAAAATGGAATTTTTTTTGGTTTGGTAGGGTACAGGAAAAAATAGAAAATTTAATTTCAAAGGGGTTTTAAGTTTTTTTTTAAAAAAGGTTTTGGGTAAAAAACAAGAGTTAGGGCCTAATCATACAGCCCTAGGGACCACCCGGGAAAATTAGGCTTTAAACCCGGGATGAAAACTGGGGTTTAGCTCCCACCTGAAAAAAAGAATCTATAATCAAATTTGGGGCACGCAAGCTCAACCTTATCACGCATCAAGGTATACCCTGGTACGTCTCTGTTAATCAGTGGGAGAATATTCCTGAAAGGCTAATGTGGCAGCTATGTATTTCGTAACTTCGGGCGATAGTGAGCTAAAATCGGCCCCATTTCAAAACAGCCGTCTTAGCTAAAACCCCGGGCAAACATAGTTTTTGGTTTAGGTTAAGTTATTTTTTAGTCTGGTTTAGGTTAGGAAAGGTTTATGATGGGTTTGTTTTAATTTTGTAAGTTATTTGGGTTAAATAACGTCCGCGGGACATTTCCAAAAAGAGGCCGATTTTAGCCAGCGGGAAATTTGAAGTCTCTTTAAATTTATTTATCGGCTCCCTGTACTGAAGCAGATGATTGGCTAGAAAAACCCATCAGAAAGGGCGCTGCTCTGTGATTGGTTAGCAAAATTTTTCCCTACAATATCCCTAGAATATCCCTATATTCCCCACCCAGAGGCCACCGAAAACCGACGGGGTGACGGCTGGTACGAGAAATCTCCTCACCCACCCTCGTGGTTATTGTAGCCTACCTCGAAAGTAGTCCCTTAGGGGGATTTTGGGGCTTCCTGCCCAGAACTTAACCCCTTCACGGGCCCCGATCTTTCCTGGGCTATATAAAAGTCCCGTTGTTACGCATAAAAATTTCAAAAAGTGACTGAATATACCACATAGTTGTGGACAAGGAAATAAACAGGTCATCTATAAAATATTTTTTTATATTCAGAAAAATCTTCTATTGGTACCAAAAAAATGGATATTTCGTTCTGGGCCTCAAGGGGTTAAGGCTTTATGCACTTCCTGCTGGGCTTTAGTGTCACATATTTTTGTACTAGCCATACTTCCCAGGGTGAAAAGTAATAAAAACAATAAATAGAAAAAAAAAAAAATACAAATAGCATTTTGATTTTGTGACCTCTAAAAGTTGCGCAACTACGAAATATTCAACTGACTATAGATGATCACCTACGCAGAGCCCTTTTTTTCCCCCCCAGCACGCTTTTTATTTAAAAACTAAAGCAGCACATGGCCTTTTTATAACCCCCAGTTCAACCGAACTTCCTACTGAAAGAAAAAAAAATACACTTAGCCTTTTATGACTTTTTATAGCTAGATTTGGGTTTTAAAATAGGACTTATGGTAACATTTTTTACTATTTTATTAACTTAATTATATCAATACAAAACAAATTATATTACATAACGTATTGCTATAATTTGAAAAGCGCTTTTCCAACCATGATTCACCTGAAAATTCCCCTTTTGCGGGAAAAAAAAGTCACATATTAAGCTACTGCCGGGTTTAGTTTTGGCGACCTTGGACAGCCCGGTCTCCTATATGGTGGGTTTCTGCTTTTTTTTTTGTTTCCCGGGCGACTAAAAAAGTCTTCTTGTAAAATCTTTTTTCTCATTCCCCTTTTTCATCAAAATTTAAATTTTTTGAAAACAGAGCCCTTTTTTGGGACAAAAAGTGATAAAGCTAAAACAATGGACGACTGGGAATGTAAAGACATGGGGGAAAAAACTTAATGAATGTACGATTGGGCCTTAAAAAAATGCACATCCGTGTGCACCCTTGTGCTTACTTGGTGTGACCGTTTTCAACCTCGTTTTACTGGGCAATGGCTTTTTTTTCAACAAATTGTGTTCCTGGGCACCAATTAGAGTAAGCATAGTGAGGACATATTGTGACAGGTTGGCTAACAGCTGCCGCTTTATCAATATATAAAGTAGATAATGTCCTGTCAGCATGTTTTTTGATGCTGCATATTTCTCCACAATGCCCATACAACCTTGAGTACTCTAGAAGTAGATCAGTGACTCCTGCTTCCAAAAATATATCTATCTCTATATAACCTCTCTCTATATAAATATATCTCTATATATCACAGTTTTCTACTTTCCTCCTTTACCATAATATGTCCTAAATGTTCAGCAGTGCTAGTAACGGCAGAGAGGGCCATGTAACTGATAACATTTGATGTAACACATAATGCGGCATACATCAAGTCGGCTAATTATGGCTTCAAGAAGTCAACCAACGCACATCCAGAGACCAGCTTGTCGTCCTTGCTGATTTAAGGGTATCAGTAAGGGTCTTGTAATTGACTTTCAAATTTCCTTTGGCTTGCTTGTGTAACACGAGAAATTACATTAATAGGGGAAGAGATGAAATAACACATAAGCTAACGAGGAATTTTCCTCCACGCCTCATTCCTGAATCACTGGTTAGGCTTATATTTTAAGCCAGTAGTAATTAGACACGTAGCGAAACGAGGTGAGAACGGGGATTCTAGGTTAGGATAATTTTAGAAGCAGCTCGACGTTCATTGAGTTAAGTCGCCTGTGGGGAGGTGATATTCTCGCCCTTGGTAAAGGTATGTTATGAAATGTTTGTTAACTAGAGATGTAGACATGACTTACTGGTGATTCCTTTTGTTGACCAGGACTAATAAAGTGTATTACTTGGGGTCCCAAGTAGGATGCTGTTGGCGGACCAGGGGGCCAAGCGCTCACAAATTAGCAGAGGGGCAACTGCAACATGTCACAGCCAGCCTTTGTGAGGACAAGGAGAAAGAAGGAAATAGAAAAATAAGTGAGAGGGAAACAGTTGGAAGTGGGATAGACTACGTATACATCTATTAGGATAACGACTTGAGCATTACTGTGCGTATCGTTAAGGGGTAACAGTGCGACTGAAGTTACCAGAGATAGTAAACTATATTAGGATGACGACTGAGCATTACATGTGCTTATCGTTAATGTGGTGACAGTGAAACCGAAGTTACCAAAGATAGTAACTATATTAGGATAACGACTTGGGGCATTTCGCGTGCGTTATCGCTAGGAGGGAAGGAAAGACTTAATATTAAGATAACTGGTGAATGTATAATAATTACCAAGTGAGACAGTAAAGAGTTAAATAAAATTATAATTAGAAATATATTAACGCTTTGTCATTCAGTTTCCAACCAGTACCTACATATTTTCTTAAATCTTTTATTTTTGTTCATTCATATATTTTTCCCACTTAATGTGGGTGGTGGCAGCGGAGTAACCAGGACTGTAGAGTACACTCCCAAGGTGGGCACTATATAATGGTGACAACGGTGTAGATGGTCAAAATGACCACTACATAATGGTGGCAGCGGTGGGATCCATTCGATGGTTTCCGCTTACCCACGAGCCAACTAACTCCTTGTTAGTTAATTATTTTTGCTAAGTGCCAGTACACAGTGTCATATCCATGTATAGAGAAGCGTTAGTAGGACATAGCCAGATCCCTCAGACTGTGGAGGTGGATGAGCCTAACGTAACAGTAGAAGTTTACAGAGCGCCGGGAGGCAAGGCTAGAACCTTCCTTGTAGATGACAGACTCAACGGAGTATTACAGAAAGAATTTGAGTTGGGTCATCCTATGGTTAGGCGTAATGAAAATTAAAGGCAACAGTAAGGTGGAAGCAATAGTGGAAAATATTAGGAAAGTAGTAGAAACATTGCAGGCAACGTGCCGATGTGAGATAAGGATTTGTATGATAGAACATAGGATCATAACAGACCACTACGCTAGGAGATTTAGAACAAAAAAATTATGATAAAATAAGCAGGGCAATAAACAATAAATTAAATAAAGAACTAACGCAGTATAGGAAATTAAGCTTTAACGCCAAACCCTAGGCACAGGCTTAGCGTATGACGGGGTGCATTTCGGTAGGACGAGTGGGGGTTTTTATATATGAGAAGCTAGTAAATTAATAGGACACAACTATCAGGCATGGGCGGCAGTGCAGGCGTTAGGGGGCCGGGTCACCCACCGAAATTAGGACATAAAATGCGTAAATAAGTTTTGAGGCTTGGAAGACGCCCCCAGCAAGTAAGCAACTTCAGAGGGCTGTCGTGAGTTTAATAGCCACCGTGGAAGCCCAACACTGTTAAGAAAATCAGGGAAAGATATTTTTTTTTTTAATTTACGGTAAAGTAATTTTTTTGGGGGATGGAGGATTTAAGGGGTTTTTCAGTAAAGGATTTGGAGGATTTCCTCCAAAAGGAAAGCAATTGGTAGAGAGCTTAAGAAGGAGGAAGGAGTAACACACGGAGGCGAAACCCGTCCCGACATGCGAATGATTCAAGTGGATGAGTCAGCTAGAACAAGAAGTAGCAAAGACGAAAGAAACGGTTGAGTTTATTTTGAAAAATAAGGAGGAGGAGCAGGAAGTTAGGAGACCAATGAGATCATTAATAAAACCGAGAGTATACAAATACTGAACCTCGGGGATTTACAAGGTATAGAAGCAGAGGGAAGGTTGACATTTTTTCCTTTCCCAGGTAAAAAGTTGTTCAGAGGATTTGGAGGAGAGAAAGAGGATACTTATGACTAGAGTAGATCCGTAATTAGCCTTATTGATACAAAATGCCCTGGGTCAGCAGATTTTAGATCATGGAACACCCTAACTTATTGGTTAACGATGAGCAAACAGACAATAATGTCGACAGAATCCTTAACAGTATTTCTGAGTCCAGTATGACTGGATGGAAGATCCACAAGACTGCAAATAAACTCAAATGCAAATACGCCATACTGGAAGCGAAGTCAAAATACCCGGAGAAATTCCCGTAGGGATAAATCATTAAGAAAAAACTATTGCGAGGATTGCCAAGTCACAGTAAAGAGAAATTAGAAACTTTTTATGGATGAACAATCCCTCTAAAAAAATTCATAGGAGAGTGGAGACCGAGAGGGCCATTGCCATCGGAAGAGACACCGACAAAATGTTCGGGGAAAACCAGCCACGACAGCCGTCAGAATAACACCCGCTTCCCAGAGTAGCCCTCCCAACACACAGGAACAGTCACAGGAACTGTCGGCTAGTCAGTCAGAGGTTAGAGAACTGGGGTGCACAGAGGGAAGGGTGGGAAGGAAATTACAAGCCTTGAAAGTATGTAACGCCCCAGAAGCCGTCGAGTTTAGCTTGGAGAAGGGATTCACAGATGTTTTGTCCCTACTGTAGAATGAACAACCACTCGGCCGCAGACTGTCGAAGGAAGACAAATAGCAACGCTTGTTTCGATTGCGGGAGAATGGGAAATGTAGAAGAGGGAATCCAAATTGTCCGGGGAGGACAGGATCTTCCCGGTGACTAGTTAAACATCAACCCCCAAATAATCCCCTTAGCCATTAATGATCACGTCATGGAAGTTTTATTAGACACAGGAAGCGAATATTCACTTATAAAAAGAGTGCAGCTTTGGGTTTACAACTTAAATAAGAACCCACAGTAACATCCCTAGTTTAACCGGTATAACGGGCAAGGAGTTGAGAATCTTAGGTCAAGTAAGAGTAAAAATACCCTTAGGAATAGATAGAACAATAGAAGTGTTGATGTTAGCTGTTCCAGATCATTATTTATCCACCCAAGCCCTGATAGGGATGAACATAATAGGACTAGAAAAAATAACTATCAATTACAAACAAAAGAAAGCCCATGTGGACTAACCTAACTTACCCCTTTAAAATTTTTGTTAAACACCGATACGGTACCATCAGAGCATTTAAAGAGTGAAAAGTGCGAAGAGGGGGTGCATAAATCAAGCTGTCATATAAGGATACAACAAAGTGTGACCATAAAACCAGAAAGAACTCAATGGTTAGAATTGTCAGTGGACGAGGTAGAGGGAACCACTCTCTTGGTGGACACAAAAAAACAAGTGAAAAATTATAGCACCTGTATGCGTCCAGGTTACAAAAGAAAGAACTACCCTTTCTACCAATAATTAATAACAGTAGTGGACAGCTAAAAGTTACGTCCTGGTACAATTTTAGCTAATATAGAGTAGTAAACTCAGAAAAAATTCAAGAACAGCAAGTTACGGCCGAAACACGTTGTCTCACCACTAGGATGAGTAACGCAATGTTACCCGATAGTGATGGTAGCGAGGGTAATGGTACTCGACCGGAGCGAATACAGGCAATTCTAGAAAAAGGAGACGGGAAAACATTAAGTGAACGGGAGAGGCAACATCTTTTTGCCTTGATAAAAGAGCACCATGAACTATTTTCTTAGATGCAGGAGAACTAGGCACCATGAAAACTGAACCCGCTCATATTCGGGTGTTAGATCCAAAACCATGTAGAGGATTTAAATATAAGTAACCGGAGAAAGCTAAAGAACTAATAGCTAAAATGTTGAGAGAAATGGAAGAGAAGGACATAATAAAAAATTCCACAGCTGCGTGGTTAAGTCCTATAGTACTGGTTAACAAGCCGAATGGGGAAAAAAGGATTGTGTCTAGACTATAGAAAGGTGAATCAACATTTAGCCACTGATATACACCCCCTACCTAAATTGGAAGAGTTAGTAGAATCGGTAGGGCTATGAATACTATGCCACCCTAGATATGAAAGATGCGTATTATCAAGTACTTTTTAGATGAAAGTAGTAAAGATCTAACAACTTTCAGTGAAGGGATATCCTTATATAGATTCAAAAGACTTCCCTTTGGTTTAAAATTGCAGTGCAGCAATTTTCTCTCGCAAATCAGCCCAGATCTTAACTCCTTTACTGAAAGAAAATTGGCTTAAAAATTATCTGGATGACATAATCCTGATGGCACCCAGTTACGAGAAATTATTGGAAAGGATCGATAAATTATTTGGACATCTGACTAGATTTGGAGTCAAAATTAAAACTGACCAAATGTAAAAAAGGACAAAGAAAAGTTAATTTTCTGGGACACTTAAGTGAACAAGGAAGTTAACCAACCCAACCCAGACAATATGGCAGCCGTAGATAAAATGAAACCCCCAACTAATGTCAAGGAAACCAGAAGATTTTTAGGTATGGTAGGTTTCTATAGGAAGTACATAGAAGGATTCGCTAAGATAGCAGTGCCTATCACTAATTTGACCAAGAAAAATAACCCATTAAAATGGTAAAAGGAAAGCCAGCAAGCATTTCAGATATTAAAGGATAAACTGACTAGTGCTCCCATCTTAACTAAGGCCAACATTAATAAAAACCATTTTTTGTTGGATACCCATGCTAGCCAAACTCACGTAGGAGCAGTACTGATGCAGTATAGTGATGAGGGCAAAGCCCAAGTAATTTCTATTTTTCAAAGAAATTAAAAACCCGTTGAGACGCGATACTCAGCAAAAAGATAGGGAAGCCTTAGAAAGTTTTAGCTTGCAGACAGTTTCATTATTTCCCGTGGGGAACCAAGGTGATCATCAGACAGACCACAACCGTTAGTGTCAGTCTTTAAACAACGAACCAAGTCACCTAGGATGAACAGATGGTCCCAGGGGATGAGAGACTATAGGTATCAGATAGAGTATAAGCAGGGAAAAAGAACACTGTAGCAGACCAACTTAGTAGACCAGTAAGAAACATTCGATGTCAAATAGAAGAGAGGTGGTTAGGAAAAACTAAAGAAGAAGTAAAGGAAATGCAACGAGAGGACCGTAGATGGAGAGAAATGATAGAGTATCTAGAAGGAGGCAGAATACCCCCGAAATACTTAGATCAATTCGTAATAGAAGGAGGAATTTTATATTTAACTAAAAACCCCAGTTCGATAACAGTATACACTATTTATTGGTTTTACCTAGTGAACTGAAGCGAGCGGGTTTGAATTAATTCACAATAAGGAATCGGGTCATTTAGGGCAGAGGAAATCAATAAGTAAAGCAGAAGGCTATTTTTAATTTGGGCCCCAAACCCGAAAATGGATGTGAGAGAATATGTGAGGGAAATGTTTGACATGCCAACAGCATAAGGGTAGTCGTGGACCCCCAACAACAATGGCAAGAAATACCATCAGTAAGTAAACCTCTAGAGAGGATAAGCATAGACATACAGACATGGTAACGGGAGCCCCCGGATACCGCTATGTATTAACCATAATAATCATTATAGTAGGTTTACACCTTTTATAAATTAAGGACTAGGATACCGACGAAGTATGTAAGAATTTTAGGGAATATGTCGTTTATTTGGAGCACCACATACCTTGTTATTGGATAATGCTAAGGAGTTTACGTCACAACAATTTAAAGAGTTGTGTGACTCATGTGAGATACAATTAGGATACACCACGCCTTACCATCCACAAGGTATAGTATCTCAGAAAGGATGCACCGAACAATGAAAACAATTCTCTCAAACCTGTTGCAAGGGTTATCCCCATAGGTGGCCCAATTATCTCTTAGAAAAATCAAAAAGTATTAAATAGTGCAGTGCAAAGAGACAATGGGTACCCAAACCCTTTCTATGCTTTTTTTTCCCATACGCTCCAAGGTTGATTAGTGTGAAATTACCACAAATTGACTCGGAGGATGAAACAACAGTGGCACACGAAATAAACAAAAGAACAAAAATTTGAGAGAGGTAGAAAATGGCGGGAGAAAGCTAAAAGTGAAAAGGAAAAAAGAAAGATGGAAAAAAGACGAATTGGCGTGGGTAAAAAGAGAACGTTTTGAGACGGGCACCAATAGAAAACTTTCAGTTAAGTGGTTGGGACCATACAAAGTGGTGGAAGTATTGAGAGATGGGGTTCATATGTATTAGAAAATATATTTGAAAGGCAAACATGTACAGCGCGCGGCCCGAGCAAAATTTAAACGATATGTAGGACAAGATGGCTGGCTGTTGGAACCAGCAGAGATAGTAAATTGGAGAAGAAGAAATTGAGCAAACCCCCCCCTAGAGAGAGGAGACCAGTGAGGAGATACTTAGAACAATGTTGATGACAGGCGATAAGTGTTAACCTCTAGAGAGAAAGAGATTAACGTTCACCACTTCTCTAGTGAGAGAGATTTTGAGGAAGGTCCCCTAGACAGACTTTTAGTGGTTTAAACATTTTATTTTTTTCTTTAGAGGGTGTTTCACAGTTTTTCACTGAACACTATAAACCCGCTAGGTAGTCGTAAAACCCGAGGATGTGCTTGGCTCTGAGCTTTGCTCGATGGTGATAGACGCAGGAGTATGTATGCCTCAAGCAGGAGGTGAGCCTTATCCCAAGATACTGAGGGTATGGAGTAGATCCAGTCGTGATTTCTCCCTGCGCACCTACGCCTAGGATTAGTGGGGTAAAATGGGAAAATTGACCATTCCAGACTGAGGGACGAGTCCAGTTGCGACTCTATAGGTTTCGGCCATAAAAATAAGAGAGGAAGTGAGAAGTTCTCATTCAAGGTAGTAGAGTCATCACATTTTTTAAAATGATATTCCCCCAAACTGGTCAAATCTACTCTTGGTGAGGGAAGTGATAAGTTAAGAATACATACTATCTCATTTTGTTGTAAATTTGTTGGAAGAATTGGAAAAAGCAGGATGAGAATATTTGGTTTTTAAGTGATAGAAGATCCCAAGAAAATTTATATGAAATATGTGTGATGTATATGATAATTTTTTTTTTTTTAGTTAGATATCCGGTAGGATGCTTGATGAAGGACTGAGGCATAGGAATTTTTTTTTTGGGGGGGGAAAAAGCTATGGAATGCGGAGAAATTACATTAATAGGGGAAGAGATGAAATAACACATAAGTATCAATAAGCTAACGGAATTTTCCTCCACGCCTCATTCCTGAATCACTGGTTAGGCTTATATTTTAAGCCAGTAGTAATTTGACGCGTAGCGAAACGAGGTGGAACGGGGATTCCCAGGTTAGGATAATTTTAGAAGCAGCTCGACGTTCATTGAGTTAAGTCGCCTGTGGGGAGGGGATATTCTCGCCCTTGGTAAAGGTATGTTATGAAATGTTTGTTAACTAGAGATGTAGACATGACTTACTGGTGATTCCTTTTGTTGACCCGGGCTAAAAAAGTGTATTTTCTTAGGGTCCCAAGGTAGGATGCTGTTGGGGGACCAGGGGGCCAAGCGCTCACAAATTAGCAGAGGGGCAACTGCAAACTGTCACAAACCAGCCGTGTGAGGACAAGGAGAAAGAAGGAAATAGAAAAATAAGTGAGAGGGAAACAGTTGGAAGTGGGATAGACTACGTATACATTATATTAGGATAACGACTTGAGCATTACATGTGGTATCGTTAAGGGGTAACAGTGCGACTGAAGTTACCAGAGATAGTAAACTATATTAGGAGACGACTTGAGCATTTCATGTGCGTATCGTTAATATGGTGCAGTGCAACCGAAGTTACCAAAGATAGTAAACTATATTAGGAACGACTTGAGCATTTCCCGGGGCGTATCGCTAGGGGGAAGGAAGACTTAATATTAAGATAAATGGTGAATGTATAATAATTACCAATGAGACAGTAAAGAGTTAAATATATTATAATTAGAAATAAAATTAACACGTTGTCATTCAGTTTCCAACCAGTACTTACATATTTTCTTAAATCTTTTTTTTGTTTTATTCATATATTTTTTTTTCCCCCTTAATGTGGGTGGTGGCAGCGGAGTAACCAGGACTGTAGAGTACACTCCAAGGTGGGCACTACATAATGGTGATAACGGTTGTAGATGGTCAAAATGACCACTACACTTGTATAATACTGATTCGTAATCTGTATGAAAGGCATGGGGCAGAAATTTTAAAAACAAAATTTCCTTTGTAGCTTTAATGGAGATTACCCTAATCTTACTTTACCCATACTGTTTATACAATATCAATCAATCAATCATTGGGGGCATACGCGGCGGGGCGCGTCGCCTCGCCCACCCTACGACGTCACTCCCGGGGTCACCACGTGCGAGTTCCCATGCAGGCTCCTTTCCCATACCAAACACTCTCCGGAACAAGAAACATCAACTTTGCCCCAGCCACGAGCCCTTTTGGGCGCCCCCTTGGCCTCCTCCACGCCGGATTGTCTCTTACAGATACAACCCGATGGGAAGGATCGGTTTCAGGGTGGCGTGCCACATGCCCATATAGCCGAAGTTGGCGCTGACGGACTATGCAGGTAATAGGCCTCGATTCAGTCTCACGGTGCAATCGCTGATTTGACACGTAATCATCCCAGCGATACCCCATGATTCTGCGAAGACGCTTATTACCAAAGGCATTGATTCGTCTCTTCAAGTCACTATTTAGTGTCCATGTCTCACAACCATAGAGTAAGACAGGGATCACAAGCGACTTGAAGATCTTTGTCCTCCTGCACAGGTACCGACAACGCCAAATACTCCCGCTGAGCGAGTCCATAACACCGTGGGCTATGCCAATCCGCCGTAAGACTTCTTGACGTGACCCGCCGTCATTATGGACTGCGCTACCAAGGTATGTAAAACTTTCCAAGATCTCAATGTCCTCGCCACATGCATGAACAGACTGTACTGCTTCATCTAGTAAGTCTCCAAACACCTGGACCTTAGTCTTGAGCCAGGAGACCTCAAGTCCCAAAGGCTTTGCCTCCTCGTGCAGCGCCTCGAGAGCCATCACCAGGACCTCCAGCGACTCAGCAAAGATTACTGCATCATCGGCAAAAACAAGATCAGTGATCTTGGTGTTGCCGACGGATGCTCCACAATCACTTTGATCTACAACCTTGCCCAATACCCAGTCCTACAAGCGTTGAAAAGTGATGGGGCAAGGACGCACCCTTGCCTCACTCCTGTATTCACAGGAAAGAAGCTGGATACACCTGCCCCACACTTCACAGCACTCTCAGTCCCAGAATACAGACAGTTATCCAAACCAATAGTCCTTGCAGGAATCCCTCGAAGTCGCAGAAGTCGAAGTACTACACATACATACCATGCAAATACATATATTCTGCATACCATGCATTAATTAACCAAGGTGTTTCCAGGAACCTAGCTCACACGTTTAGGGGTATTAATGTAATTGGCATCCTTCCACATCAATGAAAATACAACCTAGAACAGATGACATGCATGATAAAATCCACAGCCACACTGCCGTCCATTCAAACTTCCTGCTTTAAGCACCTCCAACCTCCTGTATGCAATGACTTGAAAACAGTCTCTAAAAGAACCCTGACTTTTGTATTCAAACAAATAACTGCAAGAAAAGACTAATATCATTCAGCTACTCCAAATGACATGAGATTATTATGGGACTGATTAAGGACCTGCATAATTACAGTTGTTGTACATAGTATAGTATGAATATATAATGTGTTTTATGGCCTTGTGATAGCAAATTTATAATGATTGAGGATTTATTTTAAATGAAAAATTACTTTTCTTCCACATTGGATCACCAGGATTGACAGGGTCCTGCATGGTTTGCTCTCTATAGGTAAGCTGGTTCTCTTGATCTACAAGGATCACTGTTGTGGTTCGGGTTCCATAGTTGGCATTGGTATATTGACGCAAATACTGGAAAGCTTGTGAACAAAATTCTCACTGTACCCCTCGCCTTGTTCACTTAGCTGTGAGTCAGGGAAGTTGAACTCTTTGTTCTGCATCATTGCAAACAGCTCAGTTATAAGCTTTTCTTCATATTCCTTTTTCCCATAAGTTTAACCAAATCTTCGAACATTTGTTCACCCTTCTGTACTTTCTTGAAAGGTTTTGCGAGAGGGCAGTTTCCAAATCCATGAGATCCAGGATGCATGTTATGTATGATTTCAGCTTCGCTACTATAAAAGTTAACATCATACGAATCTGTGTTAGGATCTAATGTTACCAAATTAAATGGATTGTATATTTTTTTTGAGTTTTTTACCTCTTCCATGTATTGTGGTCCTTTTTGTTGGGATTTCAGGTAGTCCACAACAAGGAAACCCCTCGAGGCTCTGTCAGATCTCAAACTGTTGGCTGGCTGGAACACATTTAGTAAGCAGGATATTTTGCCCTCCTTAGAAACAGCCAACCATGTACCTCCTTACAGTGCTCTTCAATATCCATTCCTCCCAGAATCTTATCATCCCAGAAATGAGCTGGTTTGGTGGGTCTACTGTACACTTCATCGCGATTGTTCACAATGATTGCCTTGTATTCCCCTATTTTAGGTCTAGGGTTATTAGACCTAGACATAGGCCTTACATACAGATAAAGGAGACACATTGCATTGGCTAACAAATGTATGCTAAGGCCTGTGTTTATAATCAACTGAATGATTAATATAATACAGAAACAGGAAAAAAATACTCAGAATTACTCACTAATTATGGATGTTTTTTTCTAGCTGTTTGCAAATGTCACACGAATCCTAATTTTCTTAGTAATAAATTGTTACTATCTCATCATACTGAAGCAATATTCTTTCTTTGACACACACTCAACAACACAACCTTAACAGCAGTTACTAAGAAGCTGAAGTCAGACGGTCATGAAGTTTCTTGAAGATCCACTCAGAGCCTGAAAAAGAGAGAAGGAAGAGGGTTTAGGCTTACAACATATGATGCAGGATGTTATGTGCACTACTTGATGTAAAAGTGACATGTATCAACAATTGAACCACTGCATATTTGTTAGGTATCCGTTTAATCATACCTAAGTAAATATCTAATTCTAAATGGAATTTAAGATACTCGATGTATTCCCATGTGTGTAACATACAGTAAACCCTCGCTTCTACAGACTTCTATATAACACATTTCGGCTTTAACAATTTTTTCTGCCAGACCGGTATATGCGGGGATTTACCGAATAAAATGCGGGTTTCGGTTCAGTTCGGTTCGGTATATAAGTGTTGGTTTAATTTCCCTGTATGCGTGTAGTATTTGTGATGGCTGCATGTATGTAAGTATACGAACTTACATCTAATGTAATTAACAAAGTTCATTATAAACGGAAATGGTAAAAAATAGTGAACTTTCACCTCCTATAATGAACAAAGTTTGGTATATGCGAAAAGTTTGGATCCCTCGGATATAAAGGATCTTCGGATACGTCACCTTCCTCCATTGGTTCGTTAAAGCGAGAGTTTACTGCATTTTAGATTTTATGGTAAATAATAAGTCTGAATAGACTCTTCACTGCTAAGTTAGCCACTGAAAACATATGCAAACAACAAAGGGACGGAAAGCCCTTCAATGTAATATTCCAGATTAGGCTAGGGTAAAATTCTAGAGTCCTTTCCCGCCCTTATTAGTGGGCTTTTTTCCTCCAGACCTTCACAGATCCCTTCAGATACCTCTAAAAAGTAATTTATAAAGTGGGGAAGAGGTAAAAAAAAAAAAAAATATATATATAACTAACCTAACCTCAAATAACCTTAAAATAAAAAATAAAAATTATCTCTCCCCCCACTTTATAATTACGTTTTAGAGGTATCTAAAAGGGATCGTAAAGGGTTTCGGGAGGAAAAAAAGGCCCTCTAATGGGGGCCCGGGAAAGGACTCTAAAATTTTTACCTTAGCCTAATCTGGCATATTAACCTCCCTCCTACCTTTGCTTTTGAACTTAGAATTTTTCAGGCCCACCTCAGACTTTGTAGAGGCAATGTGATTTCAACAGGCCTGACCGGGCAACACAGGAACCTTTGCAGATATGAAGTAAAGTAAGTGTAATGCTGCTGTAATTTTCATTCAGAAAAGCTGGGAGCAGTGCTTCAGCATTTTTTACAGTGTATTGCTTGTACTATTATACTTATACCACAATTTCCTGCCATGAAATTAAAACTATTAATAACTAGTTTCTACATGGGTTTCGGTTCAAACTGCTTTTTAATACTTGGTTCTTGGTGTTGTTTAGGGCTGCGAGGATCCGTTGAGGAACCCTATGAGCCCTGGTGATGCCCTATGATGCTATCACAGGCGTGGTACGGCAGGTGATCAGTCTTTTTTCAGGATGACACAGTGTAAGGACGAACCACCACTTTCAGGCATTCGGGCGGCCCCTCCGCCCCTCCTTTCCCCTTCCACCACCTCCCTAGTCTGTTCGTGGGTCCGATTAAGACTGTTTCGGTCAAACCAGTAACGTTTCACCACGTCCGAAACCCGTGCTTCAACACGGTCTCAAAGCCCCTCTGGTCTGGAGTGGAGGTTTCGAGGCGCCTGGGCCCCGGGGTGACCAAGGGAGAAGAGACCCCGACGGAACACGGATAGTTCCTCTCTCTCCACCTCTGTTGGTGTACACTTCTTTGTCCCCTGCTGCCCAGGTCAACTACCCTTCCAGTCTGCCGTCGTCCCCGTGTCTCGGCTCAGTGACCTATGTTTTTTTCTTTTTTTTTTTTTTACATCACAAAGGACTGGCCAAGGGCACAAACAAAAAGAGGTAAAACAAAGCCCGCTTAGTTCCCCTCTCTATAAAGAAGACAGTAAGAAAATATAAAAAGAGGGGTGGGCCAATTTAGTTCGGGAGGTGTCTTGTCACTCTTCTCTTGAAAAGATTTAAGTCGTAGGAAGGTGGAAAATAGAAACGGGAAAATAGTTCCAGAGTTTACCAATGAAAGGGATGTAGGAGTGAAGATACTGGTTAAAACTTGCATTATGAAGATGGACATAATAGGGATGCGAATGAGTAGAAAGTCTTTTGCAGGGAGGGGGGGAGGCATGCAGTTAGCAAGTTCAGAAGAGCAGTGAGAATGAAAATATCGGTAGAAAATAGCAAAATAAGCAACATTGCAGCAGTGATTTAAAGATTGAAGACAGTCAGTCAGAGGAGGGGAGTGGATGAGACTAAAAGCTTTTGACTCAACCCTGTTTAGGAGAGCTGTATGAGTGGATCCTCCCCAAACATGTGAAACATACTCCATACATGGGCGGATAAGGCCTTTGGATAGCAAGCAACTGGGAGGGAGAAAAAAAAGGACGCAAATGCCACAGGACACCTAACTTCTTAGAAGCTGTTTTAGCGAGAGACGAGATGTGAGATTTCCAGTTCAGATTTTTAGTAAAGGGTAGTCCAAGAATGTTCATTGTAGAAGAAGGAGATAGTTGAGTGTCATTAAAGAAGAGAGGATAGTTATCTGGTAGGTTTTGTTGAGTAGATATGTGAAGAAATTGGGTTTTCGAGGCATTGAACAAAACAAAGTTTGCTTTGCCCCAATACAAAATTATAGAAAGATCAGAAGTCAGGCGCTCAGTGGCATCTCTCTGTGAATCACTTAGTTCCTGTTGAGTTGAACGTCTAATAAACGATGTTGAAAAATGCAGGGTAGAATCATCAGCGTAGGAGTGGATAGGGCTTTGAGTTAGACTTAGAAGATCATTAATGAATAATAGAAAGAGAGTGGGAGAGAGGACAGAGCCCTGTGGAACACCACTATGATAGATTAGGATAGAACAATGTCCGTCTACAGTAGCTGCAATAGAACGGTTTGAAAGGAAACTTAAGATGAAGGTACAGAGAGAGGATAGAAACCGAATGAGGGTAGTTTGGAAATTTAAAAATTTTTGCCAGACTCTATCAAAAGCTTTTGATATGTCAAGGCAACAGCAAAGTTTCACCGAAACCCCTAAAGGAGGATGACCAAGATTCATTAGGAAAGCTAGAAGATCGCAGTAGATCCCCTTTACGGAAACGGTCACTGACGATCAGATAGAAGAGTTGTGAGCAGATAGATGCTTAAGAATCTTCTTATTAATTAGATTCAAAGCTTTAGAAGGCAGGAAGTCAAGCTATAGACGGTAGTTTGAAGGATTAGAACGGTCACCTTCTTAGGAACAGGTTGGATGTGAGCAAACTTCCAGCAAGAAGGAAAGGTGGAAGTAGATTAGACAAGACGAAAAGTTTGACCAGGCAGGTGCAAGCACAGACACAGTTTTTGAGAACAATAGGAGGGACTCCTTAGGACCGTAAGGCCTTCCGAGATCTAGCCAGAAAGGCAAGAAAACATCATTCGAAGGATCTTATGACAGGCATAATATAGTCAGAGGGTGGAGGGAAGAGGACAGCCCTTCATCAACCAGAGTGGAATTTTCAGCAAAGGTTTGAGTGAAGAGTTCAGCTTTAGAAATAGATGAGACAGCTGTGGAGCCATCTGGGTGAAGCATAGGAGGGAGAGATGAAGAAGAAAAATTGTTAGAGATGTTATTAGCTAGATGCCAGAAGTCACGAGAGGAATTTGATTAAAAAAGATTTTGACATTTTCTATGAATGAAGGATTTTTTTGGTAAGTTGAAGTATGGCATGATTACGGGCAGAAATATAAAGGGCATGAGTTTCAGGAGATGGATGGTTACGGTACCGTCTGTGAGCCGCCTCTCTATCTTGGACAGCATGGGAACAAGCAGTTAAACCAAGGTTGACGGGCTTTAGGATTAGAGAAAATGTGTGGAATGTACACCTCCATGCCAGAGACTATGACCTCAGTTATGTGCTCTGCACAAAGATGTGGGTCTCTGACATGGAAGCAGTAATCATTCCATGGAAAATCAGAGTAGTATTGCCTTAGGTCTTCCCACTTAGCTGAGTTGAAATGCCAGAAGCACTTCTGCTTAGGTGGGTCCCGAGGCGGCACCGGAGCAATAGGACAGGTTACAGAAATAAGATTGTGATCGGAGGAACCCAATGGAGAGAATAGTTTCACAGAGTAAGCAGAAGGGTTAGTAGTATTGGGGAGGCGGTAGCCTCCCCAACAATAATACTCCCCAGTCGGTTAGCGTCTCCGACTGGCGTTCTCGGTGACCCGAGTTCGATCCCCTTAGAAACCCAAAACCTTTTCTGCCCCGTCGAGTGGCCTAAGAACACCCATATGCCCTGCCCATCAACTCTACCTTCGATTGCGAGTGCACCGGAGGACACAGGGGGGTGGCATGAGCCTCTAATCACAGGCGTCACTATAAGAATCCTGCCTGCGCCACCACGGGCGAGGACCAACCATCACAGCCCTCAAGTGAACCTCCAGAGCCTACCATCCGAGCCCTGGGTCACCACTGCCTACAGGCGCTATAGGCACAAATGTGTATAAAATAAATAAAAAAAATAAAAAGTTAGGAAAAGATCAAGAATGTTGGGCGTGTCACCAAGGCGGTCAGGAATTCAGGTTGAAAGGAAGGCTGTTGCAAGCCAGGTAGCAGGGGCGGGAGTCTGGTGGTGGTGTTTTGTAAATACTTGTTTGTAAATACTTGCTTGTTTGAGCGAGACCTTAGTAAAATCTCATCTTATTTTAGACAGTGTTTTACATCACCCTTACGGCCCTCCCCTATCCAGCTACACCGTATCCTGGAATCCGGGGCTAACGAGCAGTGATGAATTCGCACTCGTTCTTCCCTCACACACAGTAAGGCGGATGACAAGTGTCGTCGTGTCCAGTAGGTGGTGCGGGAGTCATTGCAGTTTAGTTACCTATACAGGTTACGTAACAATGTCCACTTCNGTTTGAATACATAGTGCAGCATGCCGCCACTAGACCACTGAGATTATGAATGGGAGCAGCTGCCTGCTTCCAGGGTGAGTAACACACTAATGTTGGTTCTACAATACATATTTTAATTTTTTTTCATTATTTATTACATGATCTTGTGTATTTTATACCTCTTTTGTTCCTTAAAAATCTAAATTTGGGAAATTTAGTGGTGGTGGAGGGAGGAGGGGCCATGGAAAATAATGACCTCGCGTATCCGGACCCCTTTGTACCAATTAGTCCGGATACGAGATATATTACTAATATTATATATATATATATATATATGGGTTGATATTACATACATTTTTACAGTGCAAATAGCTCAGCGTGTGACCAAAAATTACGATGCACAAATTGTTCCATGATGAAGATTACCGCTGCTGCAGCATGACCCAGAAACAAGGTGTAGAAGGTTGCCTGCAGGTGAAGCAGTCCTAGTGCAACGTCGTTACGATTAGCCTGTTTGATCATACACAAATTAAAGTGTTATAAATGTATATGATACAAAAGTGTATTAAAATTATATAATTATGCGTTTGTAATTATGATATACTTGTATTTTACCATTGTAACCATTACGCACTGAAACCATACATAACTTTACCGTGGCAGACGTTGACAATCTCATTTTTTCCTGGCGTTTCTCCAATATATGTTTACTGATGACATCATCCATCCAGTGTGTAATCAGCCCACTTTCAATAAACTTTTGCAGAGCATTGTCAAAATGAGCAATAAATGACGTTCCACGTCTGAAAAGAATGTAATCGCAAATTATGATGATGATGGTGTATATTCGATAAATGTTTCGTATTTGTATATATATTATCACAAAACAAAAAATATATATGCGTTTATGTATTGATAAATGTAATAAAGTTAAAGATAAACAAAGAATAGTATAGCAAATGAGTAATTAATCAGATATTGTATTTAAGCAGAGAAAAATAACTTTTTTATTTGCAAATTTGCCTGTAATGTGCAGTAAGGGGCCTGCCTTGTTTCATTGCCTTCGTCTTTTTGTAGGCATAGACAGCGGGTCAATAGTGAAACAGCCGATGGATAGAATGGGATCGTTTGAACTAAGGAAAAAAGCAGCACATACCGCCAGAATTTTAATTAACGAATTTGTTTTGTGGATCTCGGAGAATGCTAATATACGAGGGGTTGTTCATAAAATTCTTATGTACATATTCTTATAATTCATTTTAAGTTGGTTTCGTGCCTTATAATGAGGTTATAACATATTTTGTGAAGTTTTGTTGATGTAGCCATATACGTCAAGGGATAAATATTTATCGGTTTTTACACATGTGTATAAATATTTCTTGATCTATAGTTTTATTAAAATACTCTCAGTGGTCACCAGCAAAGGTATTAAAAGAAATAGAAGGCCAGAGTCTGAGCCCAGAGTCTGCCCAGACCAAGACCCAGACCGTATACTGTAATTTTTAACAGCAGATAAATCTGCTAATTTGACTTTACAGCTATATCTATGACTTTACGATAGTGTGAATTCATATAAGGAATAATATTCCTTAGTCGTGCGTATCGTTATTTACCCTATACATAACATATTCTTGCAATGGTTATAATGGTTGGTAATTATGAAATATAAGCAGTTTTACGCTTATAATCTGTAAATAAAAATACATTAGACATACATTAACTCTTATTTGTTTCTCAGATAGTGAATAATTCCTGCATAAATGAGTTAAGAGACGAAATATAACCTGTGCCAAATTTCTTCCTTTGCGCCTGTAGCCTCCGTCGATTGGAATGTACTTTCTTTGACGAATATCTTGATTTATTGTTTTCATACCTTTGCTGGTGACCACTGGGAGTATTCAAATAAAAGTATAGATCAAGATACATACACATGTGTAAAACCGATATATATTCATCCCTTGACGTATATGGCCACATCAACAAAACTTCACAAAATATGTTGTTACCTCATTATAAGGCACGAAACCAACTTTAAATGAATTATAAAAATATGTACATAAGAATTTTATGAGCAACCCCTCGTATAGTAGCATTCTCCGAGACCCACAAAAAAAATCGGAAATAAAAATTCTGGCGGTATGTAGTACTTTTTTCCTTAGCCCAAACGATCCCATTATATATTTTTTTTATTACGTGAGAAGAGTGAACTTTTTGCACAGGGATTTCACTTGCTGATAATATTGTTCAACTGATTATATTTCAAAATTTCATATATTGTTGCTCCCAAAGTCTGCATCTTACTGTTTATAAAGTCTATGTCGTGCTATTCCCACGGCTTGTATGTGATGTACCTGAGTATAATGGGGACCGAAATAAATCCTATTATGGGATCGTCCGGAGGTATTTTATTTATTGGCGGATTTTGATTGTTATTATATGTTATGCATACCTATAGTGTAATACTGATGGCTATGTTTCAGGTCATTCGAATTTTTTTTTTCAATTAAGTCCATATTTTGAAGTTATTTCTTAACGAATTTTGATGGAAAAAATATCATATGTAGTTTATAGAATTAGTATATAAAAAATTATTTTTTTTTTTTAATTTCTTCTTCATTTTATTGCGAATGTATTTTTTTAATTTTTTTTAATTTATATTTTGCCTTGTCTTGAAAATAATTACGATCTTTGAGATAAATTATTATTATCATTCCATTAAAAAGTGTAAACAATCGCATTTTCTTTTCTTTTGTCTTTCTAATGATGTACAGCCCATTCCAATCCTCCAAATATTGACGGATATATTAGGAGAAATATCAGAACTTTAGCGGTTTTGAGATATTGGCCCTTAGATATATTTCTTCTTTTCTTTGACATTGTGCCCATATGAGGAGCCCCAACATGTAAGTATATATATTATGCATCAATCTTAATGCATTATATGACATTCACATGGCATTTTTATAGTAATCGTACAGACCCAATTTTTTTTTGCATAATTATGTTGAATGTTCATTCAAAATACCTAATCCACAAAAAAAATATTCATTTCCACGCCTAATTCCCTAAAAAACATGACTCATG
>JACEEZ010021422.1:268837-273837 GCA_016584305.1 Chionoecetes opilio | reverse complement strand
CGTCGTAGCAGCGTAGAGTTTCACCTCCGCCCCTCGCCCGCCGCTAGTGTCTCACCCAATGCCCAGTGGTTCCCCGAGAGCCCTGAAGAGAAGCCACAGTGGCAGGTAGTGTTGTAGGACGTCGTGGCACCGTAGAGTTACACGTACCTGCCCCCTGGAGCAAAGCGGAGTGCTCCTTCGGCGCCCCGCGGCGACCCCGGGAATCCCTGTGGGCCCAGGAGAAAGGCCACAAGGTCGGGTGTGTTGCAGGGACGTCGTGACACCGTAGAGTTGCACTTCCCGCCCCGTGGGGCTATGCGGGGCGAGCCTCCGTCGCCCCGCTGTGGTCTCGTGGTCCCTGGGGCCCAAGAGAAAGGCCACAGGGGCGGGTGTGTTGCAGGGACGTCGTGACACCGTAGAGTTGCACTTCCCGCCCCGTGGGGCTATGTGGGGCGAGCCTCCGTCGCCCTGCTGCGGCCTCGTGGTCCCTGGGGCCCAGGAGAAAAGCCACAGGGGCGGGTGTGTTGCAGGGACGTTGTGGCATCGTATAGTTGCACTTACCCGCCCCGGGGGGCAATGCGGGGCATTCCTTGGTCGCCCCGCCGTGGCCCCGTCATCTCAGGGGCCCAGGGGAAACACAGGGGCAAATGCTCTGGCAGGACTTCGGGGCATCGTAGAGTTGAGTTGCACCTGCCCCGGGGGACAAGCGGAGCGGCGGGCGTTGGTTTAGGGCGTGGCGTGGGTGGAGCGGCAGAGTGGAACTCAGCCACATACTCAAGCGCGTGTAGAGACCTGGAAGGAATACACGCGTACACTCGCTCGCTACACTTAGACAATACACTTAATCTCGTATAAGAGGTCACCGCGGCGCAGTAAGGCGTGTGCCCACACCGGAGGATATATAGATTCTGATCTTTGTCTCCTCTGTGTTCAGGGAGAGGTGAGGCGTGTGTTGGTGGGTACGGGTCAAAGGTTATATCAGTCTGACAGTTATGAAGTGAAGGGTGTAAGGTGACGGCGTGAGTTGATCCCCGTGCCTGGCATTCTGTTGGGGCAGCACTCTTCTCCCCTCGCGGGCTGATAAGGATAACTTGTGTCAGCAAAACATTGTCGTCTCTCTCTCTACCCATTACCGTTATCAGTATTCTCTCTCTTCTCCCATTCTCTTCTTCTATTTCCTTATTTATCCTTCTCTCCCCTCCTATCCCTCGTTCCTCCACATTACCCACAGCCGACGAAGACGGCCGTCCTCGGACGTGCTTGGGCCTGTCGGCGTCAATGCCTGCAATTAAGGCGTAGTGTTAGAGGAGGCTGAGGGCTGTGGAGGACGTGTGGACGAGGCACCACCTGGGAAGCATTTAGAATGCGAACAACGGTGAAAAAGCCCATCCATTACAGGTGAAGCGTGGAGGGGCGCAGGTTCGTTTGTCCAGGGCGCAGGAGAGATAGCCACCAACATGCGCATCCCATGGTGTGTCGTCAAGGAGGTTGGCCAGAAAGGCTTCGGTGAAGCTCGAAGGTTGTGATGCAATCGTGGATCTTTTTTTTTATTTTATTTTTATTACATCACAAAGGACTGGCCAAGGGCACAATAACAATGGGTAACACAATTGTCACAAAAAATGCGCAGAAACAGAAAGTCCTGCTTTTGCTGGTACACTTTGATTTTCAGCCACTTCAGGAGACAGCTAGCCATTTCGTCCGACCCTCGTCCTGCAACTGTCACATTCCACATAAACATAGTTCCCTGCTTTTCATTGAGGTCATAAACACAAAAGTTATACAACCACAGTTTGCGTTTATAGTAGGCAATGCCGGTCGAGAGACGGGGACATGGCAGTGTTTGCTGAAGGTCCATGCACACCACCTTCAAGTTAGGGTTCTGCCCATTTCCAGCAATTTGTTCATTTTGGCGAAGCAGGTCGCGTGGCACCTGTGCAATGGCAAGATGCTCCACCCGACTTGCCTCAACGTTTGCCTTTGCCTGGTCATCTGTGGCACTGTTAATGCCTCATTATTTTGTCTCATATTTTGCACAGGTGTTGCAAACGTTTGTTCTGGGAGGTTTAAACATTATGTTATACTGTCAGAGGGGTGGGTTCTGATTGGCCGATGCCCTCCCTGCACTGGAGTGAGCCGCCCATCTTATACGGAATTTGTCCGAGAAAATTTTCCGAATTATAACGGCTATTGGTCAGCAGCGTGTTACGCCTGCATTGATAGTCGACTAGACATCAGAATTAGTTTCTCCTTGTATAGATGTTCGACCTTACTGACGGGACACTCATCCCCTCCCGGGCGAAAGTTAAGACCTCAATAGAGTGCTATACACAGTTATCTCGGTTTTGGTCGGGGTGGCGCGAGCGGCCCTTCTAATGCGGGACGCCAATATTTTAGTAAATACAGCAGCTTGTAAAATTATATTCCGTAAGCATCAAATAGCTTTTACCATATATGTTCATGTAGATCAATTATTTACATGAACAATGCAGGTTTACGTACTTTCTGACTGGCAAATGCTTCAATTACTGTTTGAAAATCCATTTCACGAAGGATATCACTTTCAATGCTCATTATAGCCAACCATGAGAGACGACTCTGACTCATTGATGTTCTTAGTCTGTTCTTTATTATTTTCATCTTGGAAAATTATCTTTCACCACTACAGTTGGTCACCATTAATAATAAGTAGATTCTCAACAGTATTTCAACATTGCGAAAAGTTGCCTGCAAGCTACTATCAAGTAGAATTTTGTAGAAGTAGAGTTCTTTTGGCCATGGGATACTTTCATTGTATTCTTTTATGTGCAGTTTTACAAATTCAGCAAAATGAACTAGTTCATCTTCGAGACTGGACTCTAGGTCATTTTTGTAGAAACTCACAAGACTAGCTGCAGCTGAACTAATCTCGTCAGCATTCATATCTTCCAGGCGACTGAGGAATCCAAAACGCTCACATACAATATCATAAGCAGCTATTCTGTCATTCAGAGATTGAACAAACTGGTCAATAACTGGAATGAAGCTGTTTGTACGAAACTTTGTCTTCGGACTCATCTGGGCATCCTCTGCTTTACCATAATCCAGTGGATTAAGACGCACATTTCGCACACGATGGCGAACCTCACCATACTCTTTTGTTCCAGACAGTCTGGTTCCAGCTGCTTCATATTCATCATATTTTTCTCTCTTTGTTTCAATAAATGTTTTCAGAGACTTGAGTGCTTTTACTGCAGTACTGATAACCATGTTAGGCTCTTGTAGAATGTGGTTTGTTGCATTGAATCTTTCTAAAATTTCATTCCAAAATGAAGCATAAATTGGTTTATAATTTATCCATCTTTTCAAATAGATTACTAGCTTCATTTCGAACCACAGCCTTGTTTTCCTCATCAGTCATAATGTCATCAAGAGCCTCTCTTATCTCTCTGTAGCCATGCACTATGGCCTTTGCTGCATCAGCTCTGCAAGACCAACGCGTTTTACTTAGTTGCTTGGGAACATACAACTGCTTATCCGTGTTTGTTAATTTGTCTTTGAGAGCAGAATAGCGTACCGTGGATGCTGTGAGAAACACATACAGTTGCTGAACGAAATCAAAGTAGTGAATAGCTGCAGAACATGTATTAGCTGCTGCCTTTCCAACTAAATTTAGGTTATGCCCACAACACGGCACAAACTTTGCTAATGAATTTTTTTCTTTCATAGGACTGCCCCCTGCAATCTTTGATATCAGTTTTGTGGCCCTCTAAAAACTCAAACAGGGCATTGGCCATATCGGCACCAGTGTGACCTCGATTATCCATGAATGTCAGGAACCTTTCCTTGGCAATGTGTCTTGCGTATAGCGTATGACCAAAGTTAGTTGATCAATGTAAGCCTCATCTGGGGTTGATAAAAAAAAATGGAATAATATTTTGATTTCTTGATTCATGCTATCATTTCCTTCAGCATAAGTTCACCCATTATTCCAATTATTTCTTCACAAATTGTAGATGAGAGATAATTGGTGTGACCTCGTCCCTTATTTGCATGCATTTTGATGTGAGCTGCAAAAAATGGATCATACTCTGATAGGAGTTCCAGTATGCCAAAATTATTTCCATTTGCTTGAGAACCAATCACTTCATCTGTGCCTCGGAATGCTAATCCACGTTCAGCAATACATTTTATTGTACTTACAATACGCATAAGAAGTTTACACCAATAATCCTGAAGTTGAGCTGTTAGCTTTAATAATTTCTTGATCAACTCTGCCATGTTTTCCTCGTTTTGCCAAAGTGATGATCGATTGATTCTAGATGGCACATTGATTTTTCGTGATCAGCTATCCTTTCATTGCCATGCTTCCAATCACAAAGTCCAACAGTGGCTAATTTGCCCTTTTCAGACCCTGAAGCGACAAGTTTACAGGGGTAACAATAAAGTTTACCAGTCGTTGGAGAGATACAGAGCCAGGAACGATTACCTATCTCATTATTCAGCATTTTCCTCTGGAACAAACTCCGTGAGCATTTCCATGTGTAGTGAATTCCTTTTTGTGGGGGCCCCCTTTTGGTGGGGGCCTGTAGCCCCCCCTTTAATCCGTCCCTGCCCCCTCGCCTTATATACACGACCCTGTTTTGGGTCATCCCGCGTTTGAATCCGAGCGGTAATCGTCCATTCTTAACTTATAACAAAGGGAACCTTCCTAACACCTTAACACTATAACACGTTATTATGTTTGCCTTTTAACAGTGTATTACAATTATTGTAGCAGGGTATGATGCTGTAAACAGCCCCCTTTGGAAGCAAAAGCTTTTTGAGCAATATATACTAATAATACATACTAAACATTTGATGAAATATTAAAAGATGAGACAAGATATTACCAATTAGTTGTGAAAATATGAACAGCTAGAAAGAAGCTCGCCGTTCTGTACACTGTAGTTAATCAATAAAACTTGCCTCTAAGGAAGACGAAGGCAAACATGTATGTCTTAACTCTACTATTTACATCACTTAATCCTAATACACAAATA
>JACEEZ010021422.1:231463-264960 GCA_016584305.1 Chionoecetes opilio | reverse complement strand
CGAAAAAATTTTTTAGTATTTTCCAAATTGTTTCGATCCAAGATACGAAACTATCTCATATTTCCATGGTAGTGTATACGAAAAGGACAAAATTTTTTTTTGCGAGATTTCTGTAATCGTCTATTTATCGTAACCAAGTAAATGATTCTACTTATAGGTTGAACGAATCTGTCACACACACACACACACACCACACACACACACAACACACACACACACACACACACACACACACACAAACACATGTATATATATATCTCGCTCTCGCTCTCGCTCTCGCTCTCTCTATATATAGATATAGATATAGATATAGATATAGATATAGATATATATTAGGGGTACACTGGGCCGGATAGTGATTGGTATCCGGTATCCGGCCGGATAGACCGGATAATTGCATAAGTAAATAACAGAGTCGATAATTAGCTTGTAAAGTCATAATACCGGGTGGCACAGATAAAATTTGATGAATATTTTTGTCAAAAGAAACAAGCGTAGTTATGACAGAACAATCCTTTATTATTTATTTAATGGCAAAAGGGGAGATCCACGATCCACAAAATCAGTTAGCACTTTTTGACGTTCATCAGGAAAACTTTCGACTATTATGGTGGAGAAACAGAAGGATCTCTTCTCTTTCTGGCAGTTATCTCGTGCGCCTTTTCACGAAAATATTGCCGTATTCCGAGAATAGACGCTCAGAGTACACCGATGATGCAGGTGTGCTGAGGTATTTCGCAGCCAGCTGTCTTATTGTGGTTCGATGTAACAAGACCGTAAACTTACAGAAAACATGTTTCACTGTTTAGTACCAAGATGAATGTAGTCAATGCATTCATTGGGGAGATTTCATTTTCCAACTGCAGACTTTTTAGCTACCATATTATGTAAAAAAAAAAAAAAATCTTTCATATATAAGGTTAAGACGCCAAATTACGAGTACCTATTCACTCAAAATGTGAAGCAGATTGATTTTGCGAAATTAATATACAAATTTCTTGTATATTGGGGGAGAAAAGGAGAGAGAGGAGAGGGGAGAGAGAGAGAGAGAAGGAGAGAGAGAGAGAGAGAAGAGAGAGGGGAGAGCCGCAGACTTCACATTTATCCCTTGTGGCACCTCAGCATAAAGTGTCAGATTTGCTACGTGTTTGTGCAAGTTTTTCCATGTTCTGAGTTTAAGGTTACGTTGCCGAGGCAATCATAAGTAGGCGTAGTTCGTAACAGCTGGCTAAGTCATCTTATATGACATGATGTATATATGGGCCCTACCCATGTGTGTGTGTGTGTGTGGTGTGTGTGTGTGTGTGTGTGTGTGGTGTGTGTGTGTTGGTGTGGTGTGTTTTCATTCACTCATGGTCAACCCATGGCCAGTTTTACCCTCCCAGTGCGAGTTTGGAGCACATTATTACCAATCTTTGGGTAATGCGGGACAATCCCCATCCCCCCCCCACCTCTATCCGCCTGCTCAAGGGGGACAGTAAAATGCCCAATTTTTTAGTGGACAAATCCCCGGGAATGAGCGGGGCGGGGGGGTCGAACGCCGGACCACAGAATGGTGCCGAATGGAGCAGCAGGCCCGCCAGCAGACTGGTGGGGCAGAAGGTGAGTGGCGTTCTGCTGGGCCACGCTGAAGGGAGCCGCCGATACTTGTAAAACAAATAGCTTATCGGCATTACCTGCTATTCTTAGGGTGAAACTATTACTAACTGATAAATTTTGATATATTCTTTTAATTATCCGAAGATTGTTTTTTCCTGCAAAGAAATGTATTTTAAGGGGGTTCTACTCTTCAGAAACAGTTTTACGGAAACAAATAAACACAAATAAAAAAAACCATCAAATCAACGAGTATTATCTTAAAATAAATCTAACTCCACGTCTTTTTTCCTGAGCCGGCGAGTGGAAGCGCCCCCCCCCCCCTCACCCCAGACAGCTTTGCCAAAATTGGTTTCCAGATTATAAAAAACAACAACATAGATAAATTAATAAATATAATGTAAAAAAACAATAAATCATCCTTCAAATAGCGATATGTTGATACCATAAATAATCAAAAGTATACCCAACAATGGACCCAACCCATAACTGCGTCACAGTTTGTTTACCGCGGTGCATTGTGGGGATAAGTCGGGGTCATGAGGCAGAGCGGGTGGGCGCTATCCAGTGAAGAAAGACAACACTGTGTCCTTAAATATGCCTCCTGCAAACTGTTGTGTTCCATATTGTGTTGCAATAAGTAGACGAACTCCTTCTTTACGGTTGTACCAACTTTTAAAAGTTGAGAATAGAAAGATAAATTGGATAAAGCTGATAAGAAACGACAATCTGTGGACTCCATCACAGACACCTCTCAAGTAACTCATTTCAACTGCTTGAATCTTCATTAGGCCTCCGACATATATTCCACGTCCAGGTCTGACTTGCATATGTTACTGTCGGCACTAGTATGCTATCCCTAAGCGCCTTCCTTACTCACTGTCCTCTCATTCCGCGCCCCTAGGATCCCACTACTTTCCTTCCTTGTAGGCAGGGCTCTCTCTCTTATCTCCCCTTCCGTGCCTCCATACCTGCACATGATAGAGCCATTAACTGTCCATTCATCATTATTTTACATTGCTTCTGGCTCTCAATTCTCATTCTATATTGATCTTCAAACTCAATAACTTCACTCTTTGGTTTCTACCAAAACCCTAGCACTTTACTTTTAGCCACATTAACTTTCAGTTTCCTCCTCACACAAACAGTACTGAATTCATTTACCAACTTTTGAAAACCTTTATAACTCTGCTAGTAGTATTCTTCAGTGTCATCTGCAAACACTATAGTATTGAGCTTCCCTTTTGTATTATCTATACTTATCTCTACACAAACATCACCAATCTTTGCTTTCATTTATCTGATTACTCCATCCAAAACAAGTTACATAACCACGGCACCAATTTTTGCTTTAATTTATCTGATAACTCCATAAACAAGTTGCATAAACAACTGTCAAGTAGCACTTAAACCATGATGTATACCTTACTACTTATTCTGAGGAAAGACAGCAAAAGGAACTCAATTAATAAGGAACGAACATAAATACTATCATAACCATGAATATGTACATCCTACAAAGAGGAGACTACGACGATGGAAGAATTTAGAGTTGTTTTGCGCGAAATTGATATTCCAGGTGCTATTAGCCTATTACCGAGCTCTGTTCTCGCTGACAAGACTAGAGAAGACCTGATCGAGATGATGGCTGATATGCAGAGGCTTCTCAACCAGGAAAACAGAGTCACAGCAGGGCCTCGTCAAAAGGTAAGCAAGTGGTAGGGGTGTCCCTACCACTTGTTGCTTACCTCTTGACGAGGCTCTGCTGTGACTCTGTTTTCTTGGTTGAGAAGCCTCTGCACATCAGCCATCATCTCGGGTCTTCTCTAGTGTTGTCAGCGAGAACAGGGCTTGGTAATATAGCACCTGGAATATCAATTTCACACTAAACAACTCGAAATTCTTTCATCGTCGTAGTCTTCTTCCCTACGTAGGTCACCCGCGGCGACCCCGACTTATCTCCACAATGCACCGCGGTAAACAAACCGTGACGTAGTTATGTCTGGGGGCCATAGTCTACAATAGTTTCCTATATATAATGACCCATAAAAACTCCCTATCACTGCATCTGATATTATCATACATGCATACAAACAAATGTATCACTCAAATCTACAATATCGTGTTCAGATAATGAGATTCAAACAATCCGGGACTCCAACCTTGTATCATGCTGACATACAAACACCGTAGTCAGGCAGCCATATGAGCATGTGGTGACTTGATTGATATAGTTTTTTTCTCACTTGATTCTGAGGCCTAAGGTATCCCATAAACATAAACTGGCTGGTAAATTGAGCTTACCCTTGAGCATTTCTCAAAATTCAAGATGGCCGCCAAGATGGCCACCGGAGCCTGATATTTGCTGTGAAATAGCTAGTTCATGAACCCCTTGACCGATTTCAATGATATTTGGGTTGATTTATAGGTTTTTAATGATGCCTGACTCATTAGATACACTTTTGAAACCCTATGAGGTCATGTTCAAAGACAAATGACCAGGGCAAGGGCATTTTCTTTCCCATAATTGCAGAAAATTCATATATAAGGCTGTCTCTGCAATTCATGTTATGAAAATTTGTTTCTTTATACAATTTAAGAGTATATGCTGCATGTTGAATATGATAAAGGGTGATGCAAGGTCATTTTATTCAATTTTTATGCATTTTATGCAACACACAAGGTAAAGTGAGTTGTTGAGGTGAGGTGTTATACGGACTGATAGACATAATATTATACTTAGTAAGGCAAGGACTTCCATTGAGAGGAAAATATGAAAGTCAAGCAAGTCAGAACAGAAGCAATTTCCTCGAGCTTATCCAACTGTTTGCAAAGTATGATAGTGTAAATGTGTAATGAACAACCATTTGAATGTTGTTCAGCGTGCTACATTCCTTGGTTAGCCTTAAGTGTCGATGCTGTCAAATCGAATCCAGAATGATGTTATTATGGCTATGGGGACTAATGTGAGAAAGACTATTTTGGATGAGATCAGGGCAGCTAAGATATATTCGTTTCTGATGGATGAGAGAACTGATATTTCTCACACTGAACAGGCATCAATGTATGATCTGCAGATAGAAGCTATGAGGGGCCAATGATATGATGGCGCTGCGAATATGAGTGGTACATATAGAGGGCTGCAGTCAATCATCAATCATTCTTATGCGCAATGAGAAAGCCTTGTATGTCCACTGCCATGCTCACTGCTTGAATCTTGTTCTTGTGGAAGTTCGAATTCAAGTCGCTATTAAATTTTTTTATCATTTTTCAATGGGGTGGAGACTTGAAACAAGGGTTCATGGTTTGGTGATTCAATTTTCAAATCACCAAACCATGTACCCTTGTTTCACGACTACCTGAATTCCAAACACCCCAATATTCAATTCACTTTTGAGACTGAACATAATAATAAATTACCATTTTTAGATATTGACATTACAAAATCGGGTAATTCATTCAGCACTACCATTTACAGAAAACCCACATTCACAGGACTAACAACAAAATTTAATTCCAACATTCCCGCCCAATTTAAGAAAAATCTGATCCTCACGCTGGTTACTAGGGCGTACAATATTTGCTCTTCATACACCAATTTTCACTTAGAATTAGAGTACTTGAGAGACACTCTTAAACTAAATGGGTATCCCCTGCAGTTCATTAACACGTACATTGGTAAACAGTTAAATAAACTACACTCACCCCCTCCCCTAATACATACCGCTCATAAAGCCGTTGTGTATTTTATAATTCCCTTCATAGGTAACAAATCTTTTTCCATCCGAAACAAAGTTCAACTCCTGCTTCGGCAATGTTATCCACAAGTCTCGCTTAGAGTAGTATTCAAGCCCCCTTATACGTTATCACACTGTTTTAAACTCAAGGAGAGAATCCCTGATGCCCTGCGTTCCTCAGTGGTGTACCAATTTAAGTGCAGTAGCTGTAACGCTGCTTATATTGGGCAGACCAAACGCCACCTCACCACTAGGATCGCGGAGCATCGGGGACTGTCTCACAGGACTGGCAAACCCGTGTCCAAACCACCATTTTCAGCCATTCGGGATCATTCCGAAGCCTCAGGCCACCCAATAACAAACCAAGACTTTAATATTTTACACACAAGCTCCCACGACTCCACCCGATGGATATGTGAGAGCCTCCTCACCCACCACCACAAACCGTCCCTCTGCGCACAGGGCACCTCAACCCCGCTTGTGTGCTTTTAAACCATGTGGGAATCCCACACTCCACTGCGATGTTGATTGGTAGGTGTAGTATTTTTATTACTGTTTTATAAGTTTTATTCTTATTTTATTTTATTTTAGGTTAGGCATTTTAAATGCGCAAATAATTTTATAATATGTATATTTTCATTTTTAACAAAATTTTGTATCCGATTTTAGGCTGATGATGGCTTATGTATAGCCGAAACGTTCAAATAAACAATAAAGATGTTTCTACCCGCGCTGGTTTATATCTTCATTATATATATATATATATATATATATATATATATATATATATATATATATATATATACAGTATAATTATGATATGCGGATGTCTCTCGGAATTTTGAGTTTAAGGGTAATAAAGTCACCACTGATCCATTGATTTCTGTTTTATTTTCACTATATTTACGAGCGAGCGCGAAGCGCTCAAGAGAGTCCTCACTGGATATGGGATTTTTCTCACATCTAGCGGCCGACCCGACCCGACCGACCGTCACGCTTTTCAGGAACTAATATCTTTGGAATCCCGCTTCCGATTGACAAGCGGTCTTCGCCATCTGATATGAGATCGCCATCTTCCTCTCTGCAATGAGAACTACATCGTTTGCATAGGCTAAACATCCTAGTTTTCTATTCCCCACTCTGACTTTCTGATCCTCACTATCAGTTCCTCCATGTAGATGTTGAAGAGTGTTGGAGAGATAACACATCCCTGCCGGACTCCTATGTTATTCTTCATCCATCCTGTGCTGATATCTCCTAGTGTGAACTTTACCTCATTTTCCTTATACAACTCCCTAATTACCTGCACCACCTTATCATCTACTCCTAGGTGTGCCAATAGTCTCATTAATTTTCTTCTATCAACCGAGTCGTATGCTTTCTCAATATCTATAAACACCAGGTACAGTTCCTCATCTCCCCTCCGGCTCCTTTCTAGGATTTCCTTTATCACCAACAAGTTTTAAAATAATGTAATTTCAAATTATTATATTTTGAAATTCATTTGTTATATTTTGAAGTTCTGTTGTTCTAATTTGAGAGTGAAAAAGTGTATTATGAAAACCGCCAGAAAAGTAACATATTTCTTCCTGCAAACGTTTTCTTATCTTTACCAGAGTGCTGCCAGCAGAGGGAAGAGAGGGAAAAAATTATTTATGAAAAGAAATACCATTCTTTTAAATATTTTTACACATCATACTACATAAGGCCTCTTCCATTTGTGCCCAAGTTGCATGAACCAGTTCTTTCAGTTCAGGGTTGGGTTCTGGGTTCAGGGTTGGGTTCGCGTGTCACAAATGGAACGCAAAAACCCCGTTTTTTGTTTACAAACATACTCAGCTGGCGAGGCAATTTGAGAGAGAGAGAGAGAGATAACGAGAGAGAGAGAGATAACGAGAGAGAGATAACGAGAGAGAAAGAGAGATAACGAGAGAGAGAGAGATAACGAGAGAGATAACGAGAGAGAGGGATAACGAGAGAGAGAGATAACGAGAGAGAGGGATAACAAGAGAGAGAGAGAGATAGCAAGAGAGAGATAGCAAGAGAGATAACGAGAGATAACGAGAGATATAACTCAGCTAGCTGCTATGTGAAGGGATCATATCAAGTTTAAGATCGCGGGAACGCATGGCCTCCACCAGGCATGTATGCCTCTTTTATGCCGTCTGACATCCTTTCCGACTCGTGCATGCGGAAAACCCTTCACGATAAGAGAAATAGGGCCCAAGGCGACCATTGTTTGTTATGAACTGAAAACTCTACCCAAGCTACCCACCTCTCAATGTGAGTAGAGAAAGTTCACGGGTTTTGCTGAGTCACTACGCGCTTTGCCTCGGACCCAGGTTTTCGTGCGCAAATGGAACGCCTGAATTCTTGGGTTCCGTGAACTGGTTCTTGAAATGTCGCAAATGGAAGTGGCCTATAGATAAAGCAACACAGGATGAAGTAACGTATAGCTATTCCGTGTATGTTAGTGCACATACTGTAGTTATACAAAAGAAAACAAGTTACATTTTTGGCACTCAAATTTTTTGACACAAAATTTTTTGACACAAAACTTTTGGCACTCAAACTTAATCCTGCTGCTGCAGGCCAACAGCAACTGTGAAGAGTTCGTCAGGGTGGTTACCCAAGTGTTCGTTGTTGGGGGCAGAACTTTCAGTGTCCAGTTTGCAGAAGAGGAAGAACAGGGACGAAGGGAAGAGAAGACTGATGACTGCAGGATGATGAATACAAAAAGTATATGAGGTTTGTTACCTTAGATATGTTTTGGACTGTGAGGCTGGAGTGGAGAGTATAATCAGAACAAGACCTGCAGCAGCATGTACAGATGGAGAGAGATGCAAGCTTGTTAAGGACTTGAAATATCCCACTGAGGAGCAGTGTTGTGGTGCGTTTTAGAGGTGTTAACGGGGCTCAAGATCGTAATATC
Source organism: Chionoecetes opilio (assembly GCA_016584305.1). Classification (NCBI taxonomy): domain Eukaryota; kingdom Metazoa; phylum Arthropoda; class Malacostraca; order Decapoda; family Majidae; genus Chionoecetes; species Chionoecetes opilio. Next base: position 256,695 of record JACEEZ010021422.1, on the reverse strand, counting down.
TATCTATAATAATATAAGCGAAAGTGTGTGTGCGTGTGTGTGTGTCCGCGATAGGTACCGCCTCCCGTGCCCCAATCCCATCATATGGCACAGTTTTGGAACCAGCTCCGCCAGGGTCAACTTTTAAGCCCACTTATGAGATGATCCGATCCCCTTTTTTTTTTCTCTTTTTTTTTTAGCAGCCTATTAGCGAGAATTGTGGAAAAAAAATGTGGGTTGCGAGAATTGAGGAAACCTTGATGTAGGGTGATGGGTAATGGGTGTGGGGTGATGGGTGAGTGAATGGGTGGGGGGTGATGGGTGATGGGTGAGGGAATAGGTGGGGGGTGATGGGTAATGGGTGAGTGAATGGGTGTGTGGTGATGGGTAATGGGTGAGTGAATGGGTTGGGGGTGATGGGTAATGGGTGAGTGAATGGGTGGGGGGTGATGGGTAAGGCGTTAATACATACATTTCTACATACATGATTTCAGGAAAGTTAGAAGGGGCTATCTGGAGAGTGTGTTTGGTGGGCGGCCCACCAAACACACTCTCCAGAAAGCTGTGTTTGGTGGGCCGAAGGCCCACCAATAGCCCTCCGCAGGAGCTAGCCAAAAAGTCCGCCCGGAGGGCGGCTTTGCGGCTAGTAAGTCTATAAGACTAAGGAACACGTAATGTAATAATATTTTAGTTACCCATAAAAACAATTTTCTTTCGCTACACTTTTGGTAAATTTTCTTTTACGATAAGATTTTAGGTAAACTGCAGTACTTTTTTCATTCTCGTGTTTGCTATTTGTTACTAACAGTATTAAACACCAAACAAACACTTAAACACCACTGTACAGCACTTCTTAACAAACTCCCTGGGAAAGGGAGGGCTGGTCTTTCTTTGGCTTCAAAAAGTCGGCATTTGGCTAAACTATTTGCCAAAAATTTGCTAAACATTTTGTCGATAATTTGTTTTTCTTTAACCCAGCCAAAGTACCGAGGTAAAGTATGACTAGGTAGATAAAGTGGTTTGCTATATATATATTGTTACGCCCCCCCCCCCCCCCCGTAACTTACCAAAGACAGTTCACTGTTTTTGAGTTCGGCGTGGGGCTGGTGGTCCGAGGACAACTTACTGGTAACGTTCAGAGCACTGGCGAGTAAAAGAGCGTCTCCTTTAACCATTTATTTCCACATGGTACTTGAGAAGGCACACACAGTTACAGGAGGGGAGTGTATACACTTATCTTCACAAACAAGCACACGCTTCAAGCATTCCAGGGCACAGGCGTATAGGCGAGAGAGGCGGGAGAACAGATCCGAGCGTTACCATGGACGGGCGACGACTGCTCCTCTGTCCTTTTCGCGCTTCGGCGCGCCCCTGCCAGACCTCTCCACCCTCTCTCACTCCTGCCTCTCGCCACCCAGACATACACACCCATACACGCACATACATGATTACAGTATTACAATCGTAACACTACCCCTCCCTTTCAACATAAGACGTCCTCGTCTGTAACATAAAACATTTTCCACAACAGCAAATAATATCAAACAAAACATAACAAAAACTCAGGCTGATATGAAACTTAATATCCTTCCTCTACATCGCTATCCATAACGTAATCTCCTTGCCAGCAGGGAGGTCGACGTGTACGTTTTGAGGGAGCCAGAGACCAGTCTCCTGTCTCCACACCAACCAACGAGACGTACTCATCCCTGTCACCCGCCACTGCTTCTGCCGCAGATGGCTCGCCTTGACTCGTGGGGTCTCTTTCTTCCTCTTCCTCCTCCTCCTCCTCTTCCTCACCATTCGACCCACTCCACGTGAATACGCCTTCGTCCGCATATTTATACAAGCGGTCGACATGTACCACACGCATCCGTTTTCCTGTCCCGGGACTGATGCGGTATGTCACATCAGACAGGACCTCCACCACAGTATATGGTCCCTCCCAAGGGCTTTGCAACTTGGGAGATAAGCCCTGTTTTCTACGGGGGTTATAGAGCCACACTTTGTCACCCGGGAGGTACTGAGCTTCACGCACACGCTGTTGGTACCTTCGCCACATCGAATGTCCCGCGGCTCGCACCCGTTTACTCACTCTCTCGCGAGTATTGTCTAAACGCAGCTGCAGCGCCACGGCGTATTCTGTCTCCACTGTCGGCAGTCCCTCATCTGGCGGTCGTCCTGTGGCCAGATCCACGGGTAGACGCATTTCTCTGCCAAACATGAGTCGCGCTGGCGTGTAACCCGTAGCTTCGTGTTGAGCAGAGCGGTAAGCCATCAGTAGGTAAGGTAGCCACACATCCCAGTCTTGTTGGTCTGCCTCGCAATACTTAGCCAGTTCTCCGGCGAGGGTACAGTTGAACCTCTCCACCATTCCGTCACTTTGCAGCCTCAGGGGCGTAGTCCGAGTCTTATGAATGCCCAACAGCTCACAGCACTCACGGAAGATTCGGGACTCAAACTCACGCCCTTGGTCTGAGTGTAGCTCACCGGGAACTCCAAATCGGGTAAAGCACTGGTCAACCAACACTCCTGCCACCGTCTTTGCCTCATGGTCTGGGAGGGCATAAGCCTCGGGCCACTTAGTAAAATAGTCCATCAGGACACAGATGAACCTATTGCCCCGAGGGGTGCGCGGGAAGGGGCCCGCGATGTCCACCGCCACTCTCTCCATGGGTGCTCCTGCTCAGTATAGCTGAAGGGGCGCCCGCGTCCTTTGGGCGGGACCCTTCTTAGCGGCACAGGTGTAACAGGTGCGACACCACTCTATCACATCACGCCGCAGGCCAATCCAGTAGAAGCGCTGACGGAGGCGGCATAACGTCTTCTTAACGCCTTGGTGGCCACTGGTGTGTCCCGCATGCACCTCTTGCACCAATTCTTCCCGCAAGGCGTGCGGTACCACCGTCACCCATCTACTCTCCTCCTTACCAGCTTCCACCCAGCGCCTCTGTAACACTCCCTCGTCGAGTCGTAATGCCGCCCTCTGTTCCACGAGACACTTGGTGGCTGGACTTTCCGGTGACACCTCTTCCCACTGCGGCCTCTCGTTTCCCAATTCCATCCAGCGATCTACGGGAGCGAGGTCAGGATCCTCACGCTGTGTTTTCCTCCAGCGATTCTGCGCCTCGTCAGCCTCAGTGTGCACGTGTAACCGCCTACACACTGTGTCAGCCTCCCCCCGGCTACAGTGCGTGCAGCCAGGCTCGCACGGGCGGCGACTGAGACTGTCAGCGTTGTTATGAATTCTTCCCGGCCGGTGTTCCACACGGTAGTTATACTGCTCTATACGGCCCAACCACCGTGCTAGCTGCCCCTCGGGTTCCTTCAGTGTCTTTAACCAGCGAAGGGCTGCGTGATCCGTCCTGACGGTGAACTCTGCCCCATACAAGTAGTGGTGGAAGTGACACAAGCTCCTCACTACTGCCAGCAACTCCTTCCTTGTCACACAGTAGTTGCGTTCTGGCTTACTAAACTTGGCACTGAAGTAAGCCACCACATTTTCTTGCCCATCCTTAACCTGTGATAGGACGGCACCGATACCCTCAGCGCTGGTGTCAGTGTCGAGCAGATATGGGAGACTCGGGTCGGGGTAAGGCAAAACAGGAGCCTCCACCATGGCCTTCTTCAGGTTCTCAAAGGCCTGCTGACACGCCTCATCCCAGTGGAAGTGTGCGCCCTTCCTGGTGAGTTGGTGGAGCGGAGCGGCGATGGTCGAGAATCCCTGCACGAACCGTCGGTAGTACGTACACAGGCCGAGGAAACTTCTCAGCCCCGCCACACAGGTAGGCACCGGCCAGTCCTCCACGGCCGCCACTTTCTCCGGATCCGTGCGCACTCCATTTCTCCCCACAAAGTGACCCAGGAAAGGAACCTCTCGCTGGAAGAAAGTGCACTTCTTGGGGCTGAGCTTCAGGTTTGCTTTCCTCAGGTGGCCTAACACCTCCTCCAGCCTCTCGAGCTCCTCCTCGAAGGTGCCTCCGACGACCAGCACATCGTCAAGGTACACTAGGGCAGTCCTCCACTGTAGCCCCTCGAGTACCCTCTCCATCAGCCGCTCGAAACACCCTGGAGCATTACAGAGGCCGAAGGGCATCACGTTGAAGTGCCATAGCCCTTGCCCGAAGGTAAATGCCGTCTTCTTCTTGTCCTCCTCCACCATCTCCACCTGATGATAACCCGACTTCAGGTCGAGAGTGGAGAACCATTGCACCCCCTTCAGTGCATCCAGCGTGTCGTCTATCCTGGGCAGGGGGTAAGAGTCCTTGACGGTCACCTGGTTGAGTGCCCGGTAGTCCACACAAAACCGTTTAGAACCATCCTTCTTGGTGACAAGGACGACCAGGGACGACCACGGGCTGTCAGACCTCTCGATCAGCCCCAGAGTAGCCATCTCGTTGACAGCTCGCTGCATCTCTTCCCGCTTGGTTGGAGCTACTCGGTGTGGCGGCTGCTTGATCGGTCTGCTGTCCCCCGTGTCGATGGTGTGCCTCACCATGGACGTGCAACCCAAATCCATGTCTCCCTGGCTGAATGCATCGGCAAACTTACCGAGAGTGTGCCGCATCACCCTCGTCTGTGCCTCAGTCAGACAGACGGCGCTCCTGCGCGCCAAGTCCTCCAAGTACTCGGGCAGCCCAGTCACGGCTGCTCCTCCACTCCCAGGCTGCTCACTCATTACACCACCGTCCTGCCGTTGTTCCCCTCCAGGAGTGGTGACGTCCGACTCTTGTCCTTCCCTCGACAGCATGCACTGGACTCTGTTACCAGTCCACAGGGCTGCGTGCTTCACCTCAGGGTTGATGACTGACTCAGCGGCGCTGACCGGGAGCAAGGGCACTTCCTCTCCACGCACCCTTAACGTCTGCCTCCCAAAATCCACGAGTGCCTCACACTGACTCAGATAATCCATTCCCAGTAGGCACGGCTCCTCTATAGCGGCGACAAACACTGGCAGCTCCTCCTCGACACTGCCCACGCCGATGCGAGCCTTCACTGGTCCCTTGAGTGACACACAGTGCCCTGTGACTCCACAAAGCTGTTGCTGGGCTACTGAGGGGTCCTTAGAGTCCACCACCCTGGCAAACGTTCTCTCCGCTCCTGTGTCCACCACCAGGCGGCACGGCCTTCCATCTACCGTACCTGCCACCTGGACAGCTGGAGGTGTGACGTGACGGCAGCTTAGTCCACGCGGGGCTCGTGGGGTGATGGCTGGGTCGCGGCCCTCACACCCAGCCCGGCCGCGTTTCCCGCTTGTTGCACGGCCCTTGGTTGTCTGCAGGCGCTGGTTGCGTGGCCCGGCTGGCCACAACTCCAGCAGCAGGGCTGGAAGGTGGGAGGGCGCAGCTCTTCAAACGATCGCGTCATTCCCGCCTGCCCACACTGGCCCCGCTTGTGACCGGTCCGGCCACATCCCCAGCAGCTTCCCTTGAAAGCATCTGTACTCGCTCTCCTCTGCCTGGGCGGCGTCTTGGTCTGCGCGCGGCGGGCCCGGATGGCACGGCGGGGAAAGGTGGGTACCGTAACGTCACCAGACGTACGGAGAAAAGACTCAAACTCCAGAGCCCTCGCCAAGGCCACCTGCACGTCCTCCGGGTGCGCCTGTTTCACGTAAATCTGCAGCCGCTGGTCGATGAGGGCGTCGACGAAGTGGTCGCGGGCCAAAACAACCACCATTTCCTCCGGCGCCTTCGGATATGCCCGGCGCACCAACGACTCCAGCTCGTGCGCCAGGTGAGACAGTGGCTCGCCTCGCATCCTCACTCTACCCTTCAAGTGAGCCCGGTATACCTCCGCTTGCTGGTGGTGGCCAAATTTACGTTGTAGTGCGTCCACGACACACTGGTATGACGCCCGCTGCGCCGGCGTCAGATGCCCCAAGACCTCCACAGCCGCCCCGCGCAAACTCGAGACAAGTTGTAGCACCCTCTCTTCAACACTCCACAACTGAGCGTCCGCCAGTATTTCGAATTGAGCCTTGTAAGCCTCCCACGGCACTTTACCGTCAAAGTCTGCCGGCTTCCTCCTACTGGGCTGACTGTGACAGGGTTGGTGTGACGTGACGGCTGGTTTAAAGGTAGCAGGGCCCTCTCTTGACGAAGTCAGAGAGGCTGTAGCAAAGTTGAAGGGTGGAAAGGCAGCTGGTGTTTGTAATATCAGTGCGGAGCTCCTCAAAGCTGGGGGTGAGGCCATGATCCGCGGGTTGCATGCTGTCCTGACTGCCGTGTGGCAATCAGGTACCATTCCTCCTGACTGGAAAAGGGGGCTGGTCGTCCCTATCTGGAAAGGGAAAGGGGACCGTCAGGACTGCAACAATTACCGCGGTATTACACTGCTCAGCGTACCAGGCAAGGTGCTTGCCCATCTATTGCTGACACGAATTCTCAGTCATCTGGTGAAGCATCAGAGACCTCAGCAGTCTGGGTTCACGCCTGGTAAGTCAACAACGGACCGTATCCTAGCGCTTCGTGTCCTGGTGGAACGCCGACGTGAGTTTCGACAGGGGATGCTTGCAGCCTATGTTGATCTCAAGAAGGCGTTTGACTCAGTGCATCGTGAGTCACTCTGGGATCTTCTGCGACTTCGAGGGATTCCTGCAAGGACTATTGGTTTGATAACTGGTCTGTATTCTGGGACTGAGAGTGCTGTGAAGTGTGGGGCAGGTGTATCCAGCTTCTTTCCTGTGAATACAGGAGTGAGGCAGGGGTGCGTCCTTTGCCCCATCACTTTTCAACGCTTGTATGGACTGGGTATTGGACAAGGTTGTAGATCAAAGTGATTGTGGAGCATCCGTCGGCAACACCAAGATCACTGATCTTGTTTTTGCCGATGATGCAGTAATCTTTGCTGAGTCGCTGGAGGTCCTGGTGATGGCTCTCGAGGCGCTGCACGAGGAGGCAAAGCCTTTGGGACTTGAGGTCTCCTGGCTCAAGACCAAGGTCCAGGTATTTGGAGACTTACTAGATGAAGCAGTACAGTCTGTTCATGCGTGTGGCGAGGACATTGAGATCTTGGAAAGTTTTACATACCTTGGTAGCGCAGTCCATAATGACGGCGGGTCACGTCAAGAAGTCTTACGACGGATTGGCATAGCCCACGGTGTTATGGACTCGCTCAGCGGGAGTATTTGGTGTTGTCGGTACCTGTGCAGGAGGACAAAGATCCGGATCTTCAAGTCGCTTGTGATCCCTGTCTTACTCTATGGTTGTGAGACATGGACACTAAATAGTGACTTGAAGAGACGAATCAATGCCTTTGGTAATAAGTGTCTTCGCAGAATCATGGGGTATCGCTGGGATGATTACGTGTCAAATCAGCGATTGCACCGTGAGACTGAATCGAGGCCTATTACCTGCATAGTCCGTCAGCGCCAACTTCGGCTATATGGGCATGTGGCACGCTACCCTGAAACCGATCCTTCCCATCGGGTTGTATCTGTAAGAGACAATCCGGCGTGGAGGAGGCCAAGGGGGCGCCCACAAGGCTCGTGGCTGGGGCAAGTTGATGTTTCTTGTCGAGAGCTGCTTGGTATGGGAAAGGAGCCTGCATGGGAACTCGCGCGTGGTGACCCCCGGGAGTGGCGTCGTAGGGTGGGCGAGGCGACGCGCCCCCCGGCGTATGCCCCCAATGATTGATTGAGGGTCCCACAGTCCCCTTGGGAGGCAAGGGGATGGGGAGAGCGGGGGAGAGAGAGGCATGCGTGAAGTCGCTCCATGAGGCGGGGGTGGCGATGGCGGCCACCCCCCCCACGGCCTTGCTGACTCCACACTTAGCCGTCTATGGTCGTAAGGTCGAAAGTCACCCGTCCCGGCCTGTCCATTTTCGCCCTTATGCTCTCCATCCATTATCGCCTGGTGCAATGTTGCCAGCTCACCTCTGCACTCGGTTACTCCTTTAAGAGCAACAGTTGCGGCCTCCTCTGCCTGCCTCCTTACAAGCTCGACCGCCCCCAGCAGCTCCTCCTTGACAATATCCAGTTTCTCGTCTGTATACTGCTGGGACTCTCGCTGCACGGCCTGCCAGCCTTCATGCATCGCGACTCTAAGCTCGCATGTCCTCTCTTCCGCCTCCCTTGCTTGTACACGTGCACTCTCTTCCGCCCTCTCTTCCGCCTCCCTTGCTTGTACACGTGCACGCTCTTCCGCCTCCCTTGCTTGTACGGCCTGTGCGTTCATTTTCCCCATCATAGCGGTAAGGAGTGTCATTACGTCGGGTTTCTGCTCATCGCCTGAGTCTCCGTCCTTTTCAACACTGTCCTTTTCCCCACTTGGCATGCGCGCGCCATCTTCCTCGCTAAAACCTGCCGGCTTTCCTGACGCCATCTTGCCGTCCCAGGACCACCAGGCGTGACCCACGACTTTCACTGTTAACAAACACAATTCCACTTATGACACCATTTGTTACGCCCCCCCCCCCCCCCGTAACTTACCAAAGACAGTTCACTGTTTTTGAGTTCGGCGTGGGGCTGGTGGTCCGAGGACAACTTACTGGTAACGTTCAGAGCACTGGCGAGTAAAAGAGCGTCTCCTTTAACCATTTATTTCCACATGGTACTTGAGAAGGCACACACAGTTACAGGAGGGGAGTGTATACACTTATCTTCACAAACAAGCACACGCTTCAAGCATTCCAGGGCACAGGCGTATAGGCGAGAGAGGCGGGAGAACAGATCCGAGCGTTACCATGGACGGGCGACGACTGCTCCTCTGTCCTTTTCGCGCGTCGGCGCGCCCCTGCCAGACCTCTCCACCCTCTCTCACTCCTGCCTCTCGCCACCCAGACATACACACCCATACACGCACATACATGATTACAGTATTACAATCGTAACAATATATATATATATATATATATATATATATATATGATATATATATATATATATATATATATATATATATATATATATATATATATATATATATATATATATATATATATATATATATATATGCTTACAATCCTTCTATCTGATCGTCAGTACGGTTTCCGTAAATACCAATCTTTTGGTGATTCTCTACCTACCGGTAGCTTTCATAACTGAATCTTGGTCATCCTCCTTTACGCGTTTCAGTGTAATTTTTGCGGTTGCCCGTGACATATCAAAAGCTTTTGATAGAGTCTGGCACAAATCTTTAATTTCAATTCTACCCTGATTCGATTAATATCCTTCTCTCTGCACCTTCAACTTAAATTTCTTTCAAACCGTTCTATTGTAGCTATAGGTGTCTTGCACGTGACGTCACAGCTCTTGTTGTGGCTGCGACAGACGCGGCTTCAAGCCAAATGCCGCCCGTCGGAGCGAGCTGGAGGACCAATAAACTCCACTTGCCGCCCGTGTTTGCCAGCTTATAGTAATTTTCTCCTACCAAATATATGTTTATCAGTATAAAAGATATACTGTTATCTTCGGAAATGTTTGTTCTATAATATTATCAAATAAAATACTGTAAAACACACTAAAGAAAGGCCATTATGAGACTCTCAAGAAATATGCATGAACTTGATATTCACCAACTCCAGCTCCCATTTAATATTTTGCTCGAAAACATTTTACATGGACAAAATCAATAGAAGCGGAATTTCATTAGCTTTCTATTGATATACTTCGTTATCTGATAAATGAATTATAACCATGCATAAATTAGCGTTAACTAAATGAATAACACCATCAATCTGGAAAAATTACCCGATTTCATGATCTTTTTAGTTAGTTAACGCTAATTTATGCATGGTTCTAATTCATTTATCAGATAACGAAATATATCAATGGAAAGCTAATGAAATTCCACTTCTATTGATATTGTCCATGTAAAATGTTTTCGAGCAAAATATTAAATGGGAGCTGGAGTTGGTGAATATAAAGTTCATGCATATTTCTTGAGAGTCTCATAATGGCCTTTCTTTAGTGTGTTTTACAGTATTTTATTTGATAATATTATAGAACAAACATTTCCGAAGATAACAGTATATCTTTTATACTGATAAACATATATTTGGTAGGAGAAAATTACTATAAGCTGGCAAACACGGGCGGCAAGTGGAGTTTATTGGTCCTCCAGCTCGCTCCGACGGGCGGCATTTGGCTTGAAGCCGCTAGATCGTGACGTCAGTGCAAGACACCTATTGTAGACGGTAATAATGGTGTTCCTCAGGGTTCTGTCCTATCACTTTCTATGGTGATAGGACCGGACCATCCATGGCCCATCACCTCTTTCTATTCATTAATGATCTTTCAAGTCTAACTCAATGCCCTATCCACTCCTACGCTGATGATTGTACCCTGCATTTCTCAACGTCGTTTATTTGATGTACAACTCAACCGGAACTAAGTGATTCACGGGGATATGCCACAGAACGCCTAACTTCTGATCTCTCTATTTCTGATTGGGGCAAAGCAAACCTTGCTTTATGGAATTCCTCCAAAACACAATTTCTTCACCTAGCTACTCGACATAACCTTCCAAACAACTATCCTCTCTTCTTTAATGACACTCAATTGTCTACCTCTTCTACAATGATCATTCTTTGACCCACCGTAACTAAAAATCTGAACTGGAAATATCACATCTCATCTCTTGCTAAAACAGCTTCTAAGAAGTTAGGTGTCCTGTGGCGTCTGGGTCCATTTTTTTCTCCCTCCCAGTCGCTTTCTCTGTACATGATCTTGATCTGATTTATATCTGTATGCCTCTCATGCTTGGGGGGGATCCACTCATACAGCTCTACTAAACAGGGTAGAGTCCAAAGCTTTTCGTCTCATCAACTCCTCTCCTCTGACAGACTGTCTTCAATCTTTAAATCACCGCCGCAATGTTGCTATATTTTACTTGTCTTGCTATCTTCTACCATAATTTTCAGGCTGTTCTGAATTTGCTAACTACATGTCTTCCCCTCTCCTGCGGCCTCGCTGCACAATACTTTCTACTCATTCTCTTCCCTATTATGTCCATCATTATGTCCTAATGTAAGAGTAAACCAGTATCTTCACTCGTTCATCCCTTTCATTGATATACTCTGGAACTCTCTTCCTGTTTGTATTTTTCAACCTTCCTATACGACGTTTTTTTCAAGAGAGAATTGACGAGACACCTCCCGAACTAAATTGGCCAACCCCCTCCCCTTTCTATATTCTCTTACTGTCTTCTTTATAGGGACTGGCAACTATGCGGGCTGTTTGTTACTTCTTTTTTTATTTTGCCTCTGGCCAGTCTTTCGTGATGTAAAAAAAAAAAATTTAAACTGCAATCTGGAAGGGTTCGCTGGAGCCACACCATCACTTATCAGACCCGATTATACATGGTTGGGTTCCGGGAGTAAATTTCGGATTTATACATTTATTTAGCCAAACAGTTATACATGTAATAAAACATAATACATAATTATATAATATTGGCTGAGCCTGTTGAGAGTAAACTCTCTTAAATGGCTCCTATATATACACACTCGAAGATATATAATTAATTAAACACATACACATACACATACGAGCAAGTACGCACACATACACATACGAGCAAGTACGCACACATACACATACGAGCAAATACGCACACATACACATACGGGCAAATACGCACACATACACATACGAGCAAATACGCACACATACACATACGAGCAAGTACGCACACATACACATACGAGCAAGTACGCACACATACACATACGAGCAAGTACGCACACATACACATACGAGCAAATACGCACACATACACATACGAGCAAATACGCACACATACACATACGAGCAAGTACGCACACATACACATACGAGCAAATACGCACACATACACATACGAGTAAATACGCACACATACACATACGAGCAAGTACGCACACATACACATACGAGCAAATACGCACACATACACATACGAGTAAATACGCACACATACACATACGAGCAAATACGCTTACATACACATACGAGTGAATACGCACACATACACATACGAGCAAATACGCACACATACACATACGAGTAAATACGCACACATACACATACGAGTAAATACGCACACATACACATACGAGCAAATACGCACACATACACATACGAGTAAATACGCACACACATACACATACGAGTAAATACGCACACATACACATACGAGCAAATACGCACACATACACATACGAGTAAATACGCACACATACACATACGAGTAAATACGCACACATACACATACGAGTAAATACGCACACATACACATACGAGTAAATACGCACACATACACATACGAGTAAATACGCACACATACACATACGAGCAAATACGCACACATACACATACGAGTAAATACGCACACATACACATGCATATACGAGTAAATACGCACACATACACATACGAGTAAATACGCACACATACACATACGAGAAATACACATACCGAGTAATACGACACATACAATACACATACGAGTAAATACGCACACATACACATACACATACGAGTAAATACGCACACATACACATACGAGTAAATACGCACACATACACATGCATATACGAGTAAATACGCACACATACACATACGAGCAAATACGCACACATACACATACGAGTAAATACGCACACATACACATACGAGTAAATACGCACACATACACATACGAGCAAATACGCTTACATACACATACGGGTAAATACGCTTACATACACATACGAGTAAATACGCACACATACACATACGAGTAAATACGCACACATACACATACACATACGAGCAAATACGCACACATACACATACGAGTAAATACGCACACATACACATATACATACGAGCAAATACGCACACATACACATGCATATACGAGCAAATACGCTTACATACACATACGAGTAAATACGCACACATACACATACACATACGAGCAAATACGCACACATACACAAGCATATACGAGCAAATACGCTTACATACACATACGAGTAAATACGCACACATACACATACACTTACGAGTAAATACGCACACATACACATGCATATACGAGCAAATACGCTTACATACACATACGAGTAAATACGCACACACACATGCATATACGGGCAAATACGCTTACATACACATACGAGTAAATACGCACACATACACATACGAGTAAATACGCACACATACACATACGAGTAAATATGCACACATACACATACGAGTAAATACGCACACATACACATACGAGTAAATACGCACACATACACATACGAGTAAATACGCACACATACACATACGAGTAAATATGCACACATACACATGCATATACGAGCAAATACGCTTACATACACATACGAGTAAATACGCACACATACACATACGAGTAAATACGCACACATACACATACCAGTAAATATGCACACATACACATGCATGTACGAGCAAATACGCTTACATACACATACGAGTAAATATGCACACATACACATGCATATACGAGCAAATACGCTTACATACACATAGGGGTAAATACGCACACATACACATACTCATACGAGTAAATACGCACAAATACACATACACATGAATATATTTATACACATATATACACAAATTATTTATGATTACTGTTGCTGGTATTGCAATAAGAGGAACTTTTTGAGATAATGTTTAAAACTAGTCAAGGTTGGTTTTGTTTTTAAGTCCAACGGTAATTCATTCCATATTTTCGCGCCGTAATACACGATACATGTTTGTGATTGGTATGAAAGTACCGTTGGAACCTCTAAAACATCAACACCTCTTAGTCTGTATCTTTCATTAATGCGAATCCGAAAAAAAGTATTTTCAATCAAATTATGCAAACATTTATAGACAAAAAGAGCACAAAAATATATATTTATTTCATTTATCTTTAGTAATTTGGCATTTAAAAACAGGGTGTTAGTGTGTTCATATCTTCTTTTTCCTGTAATTGTTCTAATTACTCTTTTTTGTGAAATAATGAGTGATTAATATTAGAAAGGGGCACACTGGCCCAAACTGCGTTACAATATATAATGTTGGGGTAAACTAGTGTGGTAGACATGTCGCAGTGCCTCCCTGTTAAGTTGGTGACGTGTGAGCTGCAAGATGCCACTCATTTTATTTACTTTATTAATTACGTTCTTTATGTGTACATTCCAAGAAATTTTATTATCAATAGTTACTCCTAGGAATTTTGAACTTATAACTTCTTTTATTTCCATGTTATTAATTCTTAATTTACTCAAATTAGGTGGTACTGTTATATTTCTGTGAAAAATCATGCAATTTGATTTTTCAGTATTGAGTGTTAATTTATGACTGTTTATCCATTTGTGTACATTATTTAATTCTTCATTGACTGTTGACATCAAGACGCGTAAGTCTGGGTGGCTTTTATATAAAGTGCAATCGTCTGCAAATAAAAATAATTTCAATGATGTACTAGAATTTGTAATGTCGTTAATATATAAAAGGAAAAGCAAGGGTCCCAATATGGATCCTTGAGGCACACCAGAAGAAATGTTTAGAGTAGATGAAGACATGTTGTTGTACTGGACATACTGCTTACGATTACTTAGATGTGAATTAAACCATCTGTTCGTTGTTCCCCTGATGCCGTAATGCTCTAATTTGTTTAATAGGATATGGTGGTCCACTGTGTCAAAAGCCTTGGATAAATCTAAAAATGTTGCTACTGTATAGTTTCTTTTGTCAAAAGATGTCAAAGTATCGTTAGTGAATGAGATAAGTGCTGTTTCTGTGGATCTGCCCGTGTCTGAATCCATGCTGCGCTTCTGTTAATATATTGCGGGTTTGACAAAAGTTATATATTCTTATGCACATTAATTTTTCAGTAATTTTACTAAATGAGTTCAGTACTGAAACTGGTCTGTGGTTCTTAAGTTCTCTTCTATTTCCAGCCTTATACCGTTTATTGGGGTAACTCTTGCAACTTTCATTGCATCTGGAAATATACCACTTGAAAAAGAAGAATTAATTACATGCAAAAAAAATGGGAGATAACAGAGTTGCGATTTCCTTAATCAATTTCATAGGTACCCCGTCACGGCGTCACGGCCCGGTGAAGAGTCATGGAGAGTATTGATAACTTCTAAAATTTCATTTTCTGTATCAGGGGTAATTACAAATGTTTCTATCTGTCTATTTTGTAAGTATTCGCGAAAATCTGACTGTTGTTGTCTATTATCCTCCGCTAGTTTACTTCCTATACTCACGAAATAACTATTGAAGCTGTTTGCTATTTTACAAGGATCAAAAATAAATATCACGGTCATTCAATAAGAACATATTACTAAGCTTTGAATTCTTTTTTTCGGTTTAAAACTTCATTTATTACTTTCCAAGTGTTTTTGATTTGGCCTGAATTTTCATACAATTTATTTTGATAGTAGGTAGCTCGTGCAGCGTTTATTCTGCTGGTTACCTGGTTGCGGAGTCTGCGATGCACTGCCCCATACGTAATGGGAGGTTTTGTATATTTCCTTTGGACCTTATTTTTTTCTTTAATCATGTTAACTATATCTGGGGTTATATATGGTTTACGTACATGTTTAGAGTCACATTTTTTAGTTATTAATGGGAAATGATTAATGAAACAAGGCAGAAAAATAGTTAGAAAATTACTGTAACATACATCTGGGTCTCTTGAAGCAAAAACAAAGTCCCAATTAGTATTAATTAAACATTTTCTAAAGACATCCAGCTGTTCAGTAGAGTAATTATTAAAAGAAATAGTGAATGACTGATCACTATCGTTTGTTGAGTCTTCAGATAGAAATATCAAAAATACAGGGAAATGATCAGATGTAGTGTCCTAAATAATTCCATTTAAAATATTCTTCCTAATGTTGTTAGACCAAATGTGATCAATAATAGCTGCAGTGGAACTGGTAACTCTTGTCGGTTTTGTAATTATGTTAAAGAAATGCTTTGAATTACTTATATTAATTAGTTCAGATACAGACCTATTTTGATCCGACTTTAAAAGTTCTAGATAAAAATCTCCAGAAATGTATGCTATTTATTTTCATTACTTATTTTCGTAAGAATTTCATCAAATTTTATCAAGAATACTCTAACGTCAGAATGGGGTCTCCTATATATGTTGCCAAGAATAAAGTTACCATGAACCTGGTCACACACCTCCACAAATAGTGTTTCCATGCATTCATTTTTCATAGTCATATCAGTTCTTTTAAAAGTTACATAGCATGTCTTCAGGTATAATGTAACTCCTCCACTTTGTCTAGTAAGACTGTTCGAGTACATAGTATATTGGGGAATATTATACAAATGTTGTATATCAGGTGTGAGCCTCGTCTCACACAAACTAATAACATCAAAAGTCTAATGAAGACTACTCGTAGAGGGACTGGATTTCCAGTGGACACATCCAGAAATGATGCCACGGGACTTTGTCAATTCTTGTCAATAACTCCGCAACTTTGGGGATGATGATATAGAAGCTGAAGAAGCTTGAACTACTAGTTCTAAGCCATGGAGATAAGCATTTTCATGAACTTGAAGATTATGATGATCAATAATTGCTACCAAAAGTGTTTGACTCCGTCCATCAATTTAACCCATTTTGGCATGGGTTCTAGGTTTTTGACACATTAAAAGACCTTGAAGCCCCAAAATAACAATTCCAATCAATTTGTCACCTCAAAAACAGTTGGATTACATAACTAACTCTTGTTTTTAGTATTGCTGGTTGAAAAATGGCGTTGTATTCAGTGTTTCACCCCTCCGCTAGCAGCCATCTTTAGTATCTGTTTACGGCTACTAACAACCAGAAACCGCTTGACTAAATAAAAACAGGTAGGTGGCAGGTATAAAGAAGGGAAAACCTTTTCGGTTTCTGGCCCATGGTCTATTAGTGTTGAGGGAAGCCACCACCCCGGGAGGCGGGTCACAACCGCCGGCTAACACCCGGTACCCATTCACTGCTGGGTGGACAGGAGCACAGTCTAATAGTCACAGTTAGACTGCGGACAGGAGCTTGGGTTTTAAGGTGACCGCCCATCTTTCTCCGCTCCGCCCGGGGATCGAACCCGGGACTTCTCGGTTGTAAACCGAACGTGCTAACCACTACACTACGGAGTAGGCTATCCGTAGTGTGTATAGTGTGTGTATGTGTGTGTGTGTGTGTGTGTGCGTGTGTGTGTGTGTGTGTGTGTGTGTGTGTGTGTGTGTGTGTGTGTGTGTGTGTGTGTGTGTGTGTGTGTGTGTGTGTAGTGTGTGTGTTTAGTTCACCCATGGTCTAATCATGCGCTGGACATGCGACCACCAGCTTTTGCCCTCCCGAAAAGAGCTTAGAGCTCATAATAGAGAACGATCTTTGGGTAAAGCCGAGCCTATAAGGACCTCACACACTCCCCACTCCCATCCCCTTGCTCACGTTACCCACGTTTCCAGGGAAAGATTTCGAGATGAGGTATTATTTGGTAACTAATCTTACCACTGTGCCACTGTACCACACGGACATAATTAAAATAGTGTGTGTGTGTGTGTGTGTGTGTGTGTGTGTGTGTGTGGTGTGTGTGTGTGTGTGTCTGTGTCTGTGTCTGTGTCTGTGTGTCACTGTGTGTGTGTGTGTGTGTGTGTGTGTGTCACTGTGTGTGTGTGTGTGTGTGTGTGTGTGTGTCACTGTGTGTGTGTGTGGGTGTGTGTGTGTTTAGTTCACCCATGGTCTAATCATGCGCTGGACATGCTACCACCAGCTTTTGCCCTGGTGCAGGGAACTCTGTAGTGTAGTGGTTAGCACGCTCGGCTTACAACCGAGAAGTCCCGGGTTCGATCCCCGGGCGGAGCGAAAGATAGATGGGTGGTCTTTCTTAAATCCCTAGCCCCTGTCCACCCAGCAGTGAATGGATACCGGGTGCCAGCCGGGGGTTTGTAACCCCCCCCCCCCGGGGTGGTGGCTTCGGCCAACACTAATATGCAGCAGCGGTAGATCACTATGGCTCTGAGGCATTATCCTCTAAACAAAACAAACAAGAGAAAACAAGAGTGTGTGTGTGCTACTGAAAGGTAAGTTAGTGAGAGTGGTCCTCAAGATCCGTCCCTGCAGATATGTATTTACAGAACCTACTGAATACAAGGCAATAATAAGGCAATCTTAGAATACAAGGCAAGGTAATCAGTGCAGAGAAGGATCACCAAAATGATACAGGGGATGTGCAACTTTAGTTATGAAAGGAGATTGAAACTATTACATTTGCACTCACTCGAGAGGCGTAGAGTAAGGGGCGATCTGATAGAAGTATTTAAGTGGTTGAAGGGATACAATAAAGGAGATGTAGGAAAGGTGCTTACGGTTAGTAATCAGGGTAAAACCAAAGTAACTAAGAACTAACTAAGTTCTTAGTTACTTTGGGTAAAGCAAGTAGTAACGGATTCAAACTGGAAAAACGTAGATTTATAAAAGAAATAGGGAGAAACTGGTTAACAAATTGGAATGAACTCATTTATCAGGTAGTTAGTGCGGAGTCAATAGGGGTTTTAAAAGGAGGCCAGACATTTTCATGGATGGGGAAGAAATATGGATGTAGGTAGGTAGTTAAGTAACAGAAACTACCATATGTAGGTTTCCCAGCCTCTTGTAGCTTCCT
This sequence comes from Chionoecetes opilio, assembly GCA_016584305.1. Taxonomy (NCBI): domain Eukaryota; kingdom Metazoa; phylum Arthropoda; class Malacostraca; order Decapoda; family Majidae; genus Chionoecetes; species Chionoecetes opilio. The sequence continues at coordinate 238,116 of JACEEZ010021422.1, read as the reverse complement.
TATGTTCTGATGTTCTCATGTTCTAAGGACTCATGTTCACTTGAGAGTGGGCTCTCGTTGTTGTTGGGGTTTATTGTGCCCCTAAGGATATACACGGGCTAGCAAGGAGCCCGTCAGAGAGATGCGTCGATAAAGTTGAGCAGGATGCGACATTCAATTAACAGGGATGGCAGCACAGAAACTGCCCGGCGATGATGGCAGGTGTTAATAGTTATTATCGATAGTTCTCTCAATTGTGTATCCTGAGAGCAGCTGGGTTGAGAGTTGCAGCTGTCGAGAGTCTTCCTGAGAGTAACTGTCGGAGAGTACTCTGAGTGATGTGTCCACCTGACTATCGCTAAACGCTATACTCACATAGTATATAGTGACTCTCAGGTGTTGGTTGTATGATTGATGCCAAGGTTGTATGATTTGTCTCCTCAGAGTTGCATAGCATAACATGGAAAATAATATGAATTAAACTGCAGCTGAAAATATTTTTCTCGACATAGTAGCAAAATAAGTTTGTGACGGAAAAAATATGTGAAGGATAAATGAGTTGAACTGACTGACCTTGAAGCGAAGTATTGCAATAAAACCACAACTTCCTTACGTTGAAAGAAAAACATTCGTGGGTAGTCAGTAACATAGAAAGTGTGAAAGTCAAGCTTGGCGAGGTTAATTTTTTTCCCCATGAGTTCATAATGGCGGTGTGTCAGGAAATGGTTGTTGCGGCGCGTGGCAGTAAATAACACAGGAATTCATGACTGTGTTAAGCGGATGGATTGCGGATACAAATTCACGAACAAGAGGTTTCCAGTTAAAGAGCAAGGCAACTAAACTCATTTTAAACCTAATCTAATACATGCTGTGCGCGTGAGAACCACACACAAGTATATCTTTGACCTTAAAACAAAAACTAATAAAAAAAAGTACATTTGCACCTTGGAACACCTATTCTACCTATTTCAACCTATTTCACCTATTTCAACGTACACATGAAATAACATGGCATATCTTCCTGTCTTGATGTAACAAACAGTACCCTTATTTCACCTGTAATCATTGTAACAGGTGGTGGAAACAATGCTTTGAGATTGAGTTCGTCTAGCGCGAGATGGCACTCAGCACCACCCATCCCTCAGGGCCACCGAGAGTTCGAGATTGCCATTTGCCAGTCCAATCCTGTCTGTCTTAGGAGTTGGGTGTGTCAGTTCGCTGCTTGGATTCCCGTTTGTTTAGTGAGTGAAACATCGGTGTGAGGGACGCGAGGGGGATCAGAGAGACACAGAGACAAGTGTTCAGTGGTAGAAGGAGGTGCACAGCGAGACATGTTCAAGGAGTCCCATCACTCATTTGACATTAAACTGATGCTACAGGTTAGTGAGTGAGTGTGTGTTCAAGGGCACGCAGCTCATATAGTTAAATGCTGTTTCATAAGTATATGTGTTATTTATTGATTTAAAGGTATCATTGTTTGTTTTTCTTGCTGTGTTGTGATTGTGTATATATTCAGAATCAACTTAGTTCTTCTATTTGTTATTGTTTGTTCGATGGGAGTTCAGTTACTCTCCTCGCATGTTTTAGATCACTTGCTAAATTTCAACGCACTCTTGCAAGATCAACAAAAAGTAATGGAAAATAGAGCAGAAAAACAAATGTAAGTAATAAAAGTAAATAAAAGTAAATAAAAAAAATTAAAAAGTAAAAGTAATAAAAGCAACGAACATGAAAATAACAAAGTGAGGTTTGAACGTGTGAGTGGTTTTTATTTTTAGTTATTTTCTTATTGTCCGAGGTTGAGAAATCGGTGTTGGGGTGAATATTAAAAGGACATTAGTAGTTCGGCGTCGCCTGACCTGTGTTCCCCCGCGCCCCGCACTGACACTCCGCCTCCCCGCGTGTGGCAGACGTGTTACTGACCTCCCAGGCGATGAGGATGCTGATAAATATAATAAAATAATAATAATTTAAATAAAAGGAATAGTAAAGATAATAATGATAAGAATAAACATTTTTAAAGCATGACTAAGTGCACATAAAAATTCGGTTAGGATTTTGGAGAGACCACCCTTAATAATTAAAGACTCTCTCTCTCTCTCTCTCTCTCTCTCTCTCTCTCTCTCTCTCTCTCTCTCTCTCTCTCTCTCTCTCTCTCTCTCTCTCTCTCTCTCTCTCTCTCTCTCTCTCTCTCTCTCTCTCTGTCAGGAAATAACACACACACACACACACACACACACACACACACACACACACACACACACCACACACACACACACACCACACATGGCAGGATAGCGCGCTGGCCTGCCATTCTGTGGTAGCCGGTTCGAATCCTCACTGCTCCCGGGGATTTTTCACTGACATATTCGGGCGGTTACTGTCCCCTTTGAGCAAGGGGATGGGGGTGTGTGGTGTGTGAGGTCCCAGCATTACTCAAAGATCGATAATAATGAGCTCCAAGCTAACACCGGGAGGGTAAAACTGGCGATCGCGATCCGACTCGCGTGGACAAGACCATGGGTGAATAACCCCCCCCCCCCCACACACACACACACATACCCATACACACACACACACTTTTAAAGCTAAGATTGGCCAATTGAGACAAGGAGATGGGACCCCACGAGTGTGACTCATTTCCCGTATATAACAACTAGGTAAATACACTCACGTGACCAGGGCATAAAAAACGAAATATTTTTCAAAAGGTTCGTTCCGATCAGAAACAATATTATTAAAGTTTCGTTTTTCGTTCCTCCTCCAAACATAACGTTCCTGAACCGGTTAGAAAGAAATGAAAACCGGTTAGAACGTTATTCTCAAACCATGTAATGAATATGCTATTAGCCCTAATAGATAATAATGCCTATACATGACTACATTCTTATAGATGGTAATAAAGCCATACATTTCATGGTGCACAGTATCCAACAAAATCAAACCCTTAGAGGTCGTAAGAGCTATATTATTATACGACTTAAATAAGGCAACACATTTACATATACAATACAGGAAGCGTAGTGTAGGAGTATGCAATCTCAGTTGCCGTAAAGTAAAGACATGAACCACTAAATTATTTATTAATATTATATATGGCAAAAAATATTTTAATTTGTAATATCACCAACCCACTAATTAAATAAACCTAATCAATGAAGTCAATGAATACATGTGGTACTCCAAGGACTCGAACCTAGGACACTCGCACCGAAATTGGCGCACCAAGCATTATTAGGCTATGAACATAGTTAAAAGTCTAAGCACATACTCACGATATATTATCCATTTTCGAATACTGGATATTAATCTAAGCATATTCTTAAACCCAACTGCAGCAACCCAACTAAATCATTTGGCTACTGGAAGTGAAAATGGATAAGTGACCAAATATGGTATGGAACGAAAAAATTACGTAATTAACCTGTTACAGGGATTTTAAATAGCGTTTTTGCTCCGGAACAGCAAATATGATAACGTTTTTGTTTACGTTTTTATTCCGAGCATAATTTCTATTGTTTCGGTTTTCTTTTTCGTTCCCTTAAACCGTTTCAAAGCCCTGCACGTGACACACGCTCAGCCTAGTAGATATAACATCGGATACAATCAAGCAGGGCGTAGGTTCGAGCCCCGCTCAAGCTCTCAGTTACTTTCCCCCTTGAGCAAAAGGATGGGTGTGTGGTGGCAAATCTTAACCTTACTGAAAATCGTCCTTTTAAGCTCCTACCAGGAGGTATAGGTACGTTGAGTCACCGTGATCAAACCAAGAGCAACACTACTAATCGCACCACACACAACCCTTCACACACACGCACGACACACCTCACACACGACACAACACACGGATCACACACCAACACGACGATTAGTGTTTGATTTGCCCCGCTCAAGTCTCATTACACCTTCCTATGGCCACAAAAGGATACTGTTATGTGATACAAATTTAAACCTTAACCTAAAATCGCTTTTCCGTAATGAGTTATAGCCCTACACACGATTCGATGGTCATGTTTTTGAGAACGTAATCAAGACATATTGATACAAAAACGTTGCACAACACACTAATAGACACCACCATGACACCTCGGCACACACACACACACACACACACACACACACACACACACACACACACACATTCAGAATAGTAATCACGTCTTGTATGGGGGGAAGAAGGGCTATTGTGACAGGCTTCCTCTTTTCTCACTATTTTTTACAGTGGTATTAGGTAACCCTTTTTTTGTTTTCGATACTTACGGTTAACTAATCTCACTCCTCATGTTTGTTATTACTTCTCTAATACCGTGTTATCTTCTTGGTTCATTCAATCTTTTTATCTTATGTACATTTATTTGTAATTTCTTAGTTGTAATGAGGGCACGCCTATATTTTATTTTATTTTCGTTTTGCTCTTCTTCTTTTTTTCTTTTTTTTACTTGTATGTCAATCGTGTGTTCATATGTTCAATTTCTTACCTTAATTTTTGCTTTATCTTATCGGTTATAAGCAGAGCTTGAAAACGATATAATTTCTAAAACGGTTCGTTCCGATCAGAAACAGTATTATTAACGTTTCGTTTTTCGTTCCTCCTCCAAACATAACGTTCCTGAACCAGTTAGAACGAAATGAAAACCGGTTAGAACGTTATTCTCAAACCATGTAATGAATATGCTATTAGCCCTAATAAATAATAATGCCTATACATGACTACATTTTTATAGATGGTAATAAAGCCATACATTTCATGGTGCATAGTATCCAACAAAATCAAACCCTTAGATGTCGTAAGAACTATATTATTATACGACTTAAATAAGGCAACACATTTACATATACAATACAGGAAGCGTAGTGTAGGAGTATGCAATCTCAATTGTCGTAAAGACATGAATCAGTAATTATTTATTAATATTATATATGGTAAACTTATATTAATTCGTAATATCACCAGCTCACTAATTAAATAAACCTAATCAATGAAGTCAATGACTACATGTGCTACTCCAAGGACTCGAACTTAGGACACTCACACCGAAGTTCGGCGCACCAAGCATTAGGCTATGAACATTATTGAACATAGTTAAAAGCCTAAGCACATACTCACGATATATTATCCATTTTCAAATACTGGATATTAATCTAAGCATATTCTTAAACCAAACTGCAGTATAATAGTTTAACGATTGCACGATTGGAAGGTGTAATAAAATAAGGGAACGTGATGCATATCACGAAGACATAAATTCATAATTATATAAGGGAAAAAATAGTTATTCTTCACAAATTAACTGAAAAGTGGTGCATATGATACTACGTATTTGAAACAAAACCACATCGTCAATTGCCAAGTGAACAAATACAGTAGACTTAATTAATGTATGTATGTAATACAGATGCATTTACTTAAATCATTTGACTACTGGAAGTGACAATGGATTAGTGACCAAATATGGCATGAAACGAAAAAATAACGTTATTAACCGGTTACAGGGATTTCAAAATAGCGTTTTTGCTCCGGAACAGTAAATATGATAACGTTTTCGTTTCCGGTTTTGTTCCGAGCATAATTTCGTTCGTTTCGGTTTTCGTTTTCGTTCCCTTAAACCGTTGTCCAAGCCCTGGTTATAAGTGTTATTATTAGTATTATCATTATCATTATTATTATCATCATTTACTCATCTATTCACTCATCGATTTATTTACTCAACTTTTTCGTGGGATTCCATTTCCTTCTTGAGGTGCAGAGTGGCCGTGAAATCTAACCGGCTTTTACAGTTTTCCTGCGCAACATTCACTCCGTCATGTCCGCCAGCCGTAATGGTCTGTGTGTGTGTCTGTGTGTATGGCCCTGCATCACCCTCAGGTCACAGTGCGGCCTTCGTATTGCCACCCTCACCCTTCGTGATGGAGTGATAACCCCACCGCAGGGCGCCGGCTTGCCCTGAACCTCGGGGTGGTGCTGATTCACGGCCCTGAATCAGCACTATACCAGTCCTCCTGCTGACGTACTTGCTGACGCTGCCGACTGACCACAACGCGGAACTTATTAAAGCAGGAATGTTAATCCTAGGAGCGCTGCCGTGTTGTTGTGCTGAGTGGTATATATAGCAACGAGAGAGACATGACGCTGAAAAACTTATTAAGGGAGATGATTAGTTTACAGTTGACGCTTACTTCTGACGGAACATTTTGACAATAGGGTCTTCAAAATATTCCGTCAGGTGTGGAAATAGATAAGCGAAGCAGAGATGGGGACGTGTTAGTGTAGGTATGTGTGGCATGGCTCCATGGTGGTGGTTGGGGCAGGGCAGGCCGGGCACAGCCTACCCAGTGGTCCATCCTGCGCAGGTCGGTCAAGAAGTGGCTGCCTGGACAAACACGGGAAAAGTCAACTGTGGTACCCGGATTTTACAGTCATCCTTGCCTCCCTCCACCCTGGCCTGAGGAACCATCCATCCATCCATCCATCCATCTATCCATCCATCCATACATCCATCCATACATCCATCCATACATCCATCCATCCATCCATCCATCCATCCATCCATCACCATCCATCCATCCATCCATCCATCCATCAAGGGAACCACACACCACCATACAAAAGCAAAGGAGATAAGGAACCGCAAAAGTAGTTTCCCAAATAGATCAAAAGAACGTAATGCACTACCAGA
>JACEEZ010021422.1:223963-226463 GCA_016584305.1 Chionoecetes opilio | reverse complement strand
TCTCTCTCTCACAATGATCATAGCTGTAAGAGTAAATGAGGCTGATCTTAAAACATGTATCTACATTGGAGGTTCTGAAGTTCTTTGCCTCTATGCGTACCTCCGCCTGTTTATCTGCCGTCAATAACACTATAGTCGGCACTGCACTAATGTCGCCAGGCGCCATCATTTATTACGCGGATTCAGGCGCGCATATATTACGAATTTTAGCATCACTACAGCCTTGTATGTGCCACCAAAGTGGCACAGTATAGCATACCATATAGTATAGTATATATAGTATATAATATAGTATAGTATAGTATAGCACAGTATAGTATACCACAGTATAGTTTATATTATGAACCTGTCTTTAGTGGCACATACAAGGCTGCAGTGATGCTAAAATTAGTAATATATGGCGCCTAGCGACATTAGTGCAGTGGCGACTATAGTGTTGTTGACGGTATACTACTCTGACGCTTAAATTAAGGTTAAGCAGGTTCCTTGCCTCGATTCGATGCTCTATGTTCTATGGGGTTATAGTGAAAAACAACATAAGGTTCTTTGCCACAGCACGTATCTGTATCTTAAGGTTTTAATCATGAATTGAGGTGCAAGAAATACATAGGAGTCATATGGTTCCTTGCCACAGTGCCCATCGACCTTTATTCTCGTGTTTGGATAGCTTGTGGCATTAGGCTTAGGGCTGTTTGAAAATTTTAGAGTCCATTATGCCACTACATACATACACAGGGTGGGTCAAAACTAACATACAGTGCTGATCGGGTTATGGTATTTCTAATCTTATTATATCTTTTTTTGATGTGATAATTATCTCGTATGATTTTATATGTATTAGAGGTATACAATACTGATCGTTGTTGTGGTTTTATTATTGTTTTATACATTGTTTTTCATTCAGTATAGGTATTAGAGGTCTCATTACTTCACTTGTATAATTATTTCACTGTCTCACAATAGTTTACATGTATTGGAGATATAAAGTACTGATTGCAATGGTGATTCTAATCTATGGTGATTCTACTTACTTCCTTTATTTATGATCTTTATTTTATAAGTATTGGAAGTATATTGATCGGTTTAGGGTGTTGATATATTATGTTCTTATAGCCTAAATACTGTACATCTTTGGGGAGGCGCTATCAGAGTGGTCTCCGAGTGGCGTTCTCGGTGATGCGAGTTCGATCCCCGGCGAGAATCGAAATCCGCTGAAAAAGTGGTCTAAGAACACTCACATGCTGCCCATTAACTCTACCTTCGATTGCGGGCGCATCGGAGGACACAGGGGGGCGGCATCAGCCTCTAATCACAGGCGTCACTATAAAAATCCTGCCTGTGCCACCACGGGCGAGGGCCAGCCATCACAGCCCTCAAGTGAACATCCAGGGCCTGCTATCCGAACCCTGGAGGTCACTGCCTACAGGCGCTAAAGGCACAAATGTAAAAAAGAAAAATCCATCTATTCCTCATTTCGTAGAGGTCATGTTTAGTTTATTGGTCGGTCAACCTTTCTGTGCATCAATATTACAGTATCCGAGAACTTGTACATATTTGTAGCTCACCGAGTGTTAATAGTTGGCATGTCTCATAAATTGATACAACCCTCTTGCTTTATTATCATACTGTCTTCTTTATAGGGACTGGCAGCTGGCGGGCTTTTTGTAACTTATTGTTTGCCCTTGGCCACACTTCTCTGATGTAAAAATAAAAAAATCTCGTTCCTTGTTACACACCCACGTTTGCCCCTGACCCACACTCGGCCTCCCGTCCCAAGCCAGGCTAGACAAGGTCATTCACTATCTCTACCCAGACGTATACTGCATGTTACCACTCAACGCTAACAATGCGGGTAACATCTACGTATTACGTAGCTTTGTTTTGTTTTTCAAATAACTTCTTTTTTTCTTTCTGCCGTTATTAGAGGGACTGGACAAGGGTGGCATTTCTTATTTTTCGTACAATTGGCTATTTTTCCAAACACATAGTAGCACAACAGTACACAGATTAATTACCATCACAACTATAGAGTTTCATAGATCACCATCCGCCTATGTAAGATCACCATCCGCCTATGTAAGATCACCACCCGCGTATGTAAGATCACCACCCGCGTATGTAAGATCACCACCCGCGTATGTAAGATCACCACCCGCGTATGTAAGATCACCACCCGCGTATGTAAGATCACCACCCGCGTATGTAAGATCACCACCCGCATCTGTAAGATCACCACCCGCGTATGTAAGATCACCCCGATGTAATCATCTCTCGTTATGTTATATCACACCGCGTATGTAAGTCACCACCCGCATCTGGGAAGATCACCACCCGATGTAAGATCATCACCGCTCTGTAGTCACCACCCGGGTAGTAAGTCACCACCGCATTTTTAAGTCACACCCGCGTATGATATGTACTAAGGAAATGCAGCCCCGCAGATAACTACCAATGTCATTTTTTTTATTTTTTTATTACATTTGTGCTTATTAGCGCCTTA
>JACEEZ010021422.1:216463-218963 GCA_016584305.1 Chionoecetes opilio | reverse complement strand
TTCCCCAAGGGGACCTGCTACCCTACGCGGTCCCCCCAACGTTCCGTTATCCAGGAGGTGGGGGGGTAGCCGGGATCGTGGCAGATCGATGGGTTGGGCCCAAATCACCAACTTCACTTGTGGCCCCACGACACCCACTACCGCCGCCTGGCCCAGGCCAAGTGAGCCTGGTGTACGACCGCACGGCTCGAACTGCAGGGTGGGGGCCCACCATCACCCAAAAACCGATTAAAAAAAGGCAAGATACTGTGTGGGTGTGGAGGTTGGGGGTCCCGGTCACCCCGCGTATCCACAATTTTTGCACAAAGACAGAAGCATCGCCCACCGCGAGGCATGCCACCAACGCGCCTCGGCGCAAGTGCTGCCCGGACCACTCCGTCATGCTGGGCGTGGAGTGCGTGTTCGCGCAGAACCCCAACATGGAGTGGACGCCAAAATTCCACCACAGCGGGTCTCTGGTTCCTGACGCGCCGCCGCCCGAGGACCTTGCCATCGTGCACGGCTACCCGATCTGCAGCGACATCTTCCAGCTGCAGCCCCATGAGTCTGAGGAGGACCGGTACTACCTGCTGCAGGACGGGACGCTGCACGTGCCCGCCTTCCCCGACCCTTTCCCCGCCACCATGTACTGCCTGGACAGCTTCATCACGCACCACCACCACGTGCAGGAACACCCGCTAGTCTGCTTCGATGACAAGGCTGTGCTGTGCAACAACGTGCGGTCCACGGCCTACCCTGCCCTGCAAGCCGTCTCCTGCGTGTTCCTGGCCGTCACGCTGCTGGTGTACGTAAGTGTGCCAGAGCTGCACGCCAAGGTGCACGGCAAGTGTCTGGTGTCCCACGTGACGGCGCTGCTCCTCGCCTACCTGTGCCTCATTATCGTGCAGCTCACCTCAGGAAACCTCCCCGACATCGCCTGCAAGATTATGGGTCAGTGTCTTGGTGTGTCTTTGTACTGGTGTGTGTGTTTGTGTGTGTGTATGTGTGTGTGTGTGTGTGTGTGTGTGTGTGTGTGTGTGTGTGTGTTCATCTAGTTGTATTCATCTACTTTTATTTTACAGGGCCTGAGCAACGCTCGTATGGCCCCGTCTCCATATCAACATTTATTTTATCATTCTTCCTTAGTGCTTAGTGTTGGCCGAAGCCACCACCCCGGGAGGGGGGGTCACAAACCCCCGGCTAACACCCGGTACCCATTCACTGCTGGGTGGACAGGGGCTCGGGTTTTAAGAAGACCGCCCGTCTGTCTTCGCTCCGCCCGGGGATCGAATCCGGGACTTCTCGGTTGTGAGCCGAGCGTGCTAACCCTTACACTACGGAGTTCCCCAACTGTGTGTGTGTGTGTGTGTGTGTGTGTGTGTGTGTGTGTGTGTGTGTGTATGTGTGTGTGTATTTACCTATTTGTAATCTTTCCACAGTATTACAATTGACTCCCATCTCTCACTCCCACATCCACCAACAAATACTCACGTCCACCAACACACACTAGTTTTAAAAGACTAGTATGAGGACATTATAGATAAAGGGATGGGACATAACCAACTTAATTAATCCAGAAAAAAAAAAAAATTGGTTAGAACTGAAAACATAGAATACTGGATAATTACTGTGCTTTTTTCTATTCTTATCTTTCTCTCCTTCGTGGTCTTGTCGCCGTCGCCGTCACAGCCTCCCTCACACACATCAGCTTCCTCGCCGCCTTCTTCTGGCTCAACGTCATGTGCTTCGACATCTGGTGGACACTCAAGTAAGTTGTAGTGTTACAGCATAGCATAAAACACCTCTTTAGTCCATCCTCCCCATCCTCCCCATCCAAGATTTCCCCTTAAATCATGCTTTATAATTTAGGGCATTAGGGTTATTATAGTTTTAAGCAATAGTTATGCTAGTGGGAGTATGTTTCTTTGCTCCCGTGGAAAAATGACAGTGGGTTTCTTTTAAGATTTTGACTTTAAGACTTAAACTGACTGGGAACTTTTCTAAATGACCAATTCCCCCAAAAAATAACGTAACATATATATATACATACTCATCATCGATCTTATTCGCGCTTGGTGTAAGAGGGAACTTAAGTGATTGAGCTTTTTTTAACATCAGAAAAGACTAAGCAAGGACAAAGATAAGTCACTAAAAGCCCGCTAGCTGCCAGTCCCCATAAAGAAGACAGTAAGAGAACAGAGAAAAGGGAGAGAATAAAGAAAGAGGTGCAATATCTCTTCATCGTCTTGAACTTCACATAAAACTCATGGATTAAAAAAAAAAATTAAAAGTAGTCACATCAAACACAAATCCTCTCTCTGTATAATACGTGTAAGAGAGGTTAGGAATTAATGAAGTGCAATATCACATCTTATCCAAATGAATGAATGAATTAGAATATAAAAAAAAAAACTTGGAATAGTAAAAAAATAAAAAATAAAAATTGACATATCACTCTGTGTTGGGTTTGAGAGTGACTAGTTTTTTTGTTCAGCACTACATTGCGTCTTCCTTTCACGGG
>JACEEZ010021422.1:198963-203963 GCA_016584305.1 Chionoecetes opilio | reverse complement strand
GAAAGAAGAGTAACAGAAGGAATTAAAGAAGGAGAAAAAAAGAGGAGGAAGGGAGAGGAGGAAAAAGGGAAAGAAGGAGGAGAAGGAGGAGGAGGAGGAGGAGGGGGATGCTAAGGAATACAAATAATAAGGAGTGAATAAAAAAAATTAATAGAGGCAAAAGGAAAAGAAGGAGGAAGAAGAAGAGGAGGAGGAAGAAGAAATATTACGCCCATCTATTGCGAAACACATGACTGACTCATTATGTATGTATGTATGTATATATGTATGTATGTATGTATGTATGTGAACACCAACACTCTCATATTTAACGTACACACACCCATAACACTTGCAAGGTGATGGGAGAAGCGTGGGAGGAGGAAAAAGAGGAAAGTGATGGGAGTGATGGTGATCAAATAAATATAAAAATCTAATGATAATAAAACTCGGATTGTAGGCCTAAAAAATGCAGGCAGTAAAAGAGCGTCAGATGAGTTGACCAATTTAATTGATGACATTTTTTGATACTCCTCCCTTAAAAAGAGTTTGATTCTTAGAAAGGTGGAAAAACAGAATCAAGGAGGTGCAGAGTTTACTATTGAAGTATTGAAGGGGATACAAAAATCATAATAGATAGAAGACACTGTTAACTCTTGCGATAATAAGATGGAGACGATAGGAAAGAGATTAAGTCGAAAATGTTGTGCAGCAAGTGAGGGGGAAAGCCTGCAATGAGTCGTAACCAAGAAAATAATTGTAGAAAACAGCAAGAGGAGTCACACTGCTGCGGCGTGTGAGAGATGGAAGGCAGGGAGTGAGAGGAGAGGTGAGAGTTGATATGATAAACATAAAACAAATGACCTGTGTCGTGTTAAAAGTGGCTACTTAGTTCATACAAGTTAATAAAAAGATAAGTATATGATAGTAAACTACTGACTATTTGGTCCTTCAGTAAATAAACAAGCAATTATTGTGGTAAGCTTAGTGATGAACTGCAGACATAAATGAGGCCGCCAAACCAACCCTATATATATATTTATACGGTACAAGACACACTTGTTGAGGTAGTCAGAGCACAGGGCCACGTAGCTCTAGTGCAATATTTAGCTTGATCTCGCGCTTGGTAACATTCATTCACTCGTATTATAACAAGTAAGTCATTTTAGAAAGTGTTCCCTCTCGACCATGGAGGTAGTATACTACCTCCATGCTCTCGACCGTCGAACTCAAAAGTTGTTGTTTTTCGAAGAAGTCAGGTGTTGCGAGCCAGCCTTTACTCTGCAGGCGTCTCTTCAGTGCTTGTCTACATTGCTGCGTCGGGCAACCATCTCGATCATCTCTATATCTAACGCCTTGACGTTGTCCTTCTAGAGATGTATTGGATATCCGCATCCACATCCGCATCTACGGAACATCCACATAGTTTTTAACATCCGCACCCGCGCTTGTGATAAGTTAAACATCCGCATCTGCATCTGCATCTGCATCTGCATCTGCATCTGCATCTGCATTTGCGATGAAATAAATATCCGTATCTGGATCCGCATCCGCACCACACACAAAGAGGATGTCGCGGATATACAATACATTACAAAGCTTGCATAGTTGAAAAAAATGGATGCATGTTTAGTTAATTATCTACTAAAATATTCTGCCGTGCATATATCTATTTCCATTTTACATTACAATGTGTCAAGGGTATTACGGAAGGGCAGGAGGAGAGACAGAATTTTAGATCGTGCCTATGTAGCCTACTGTATATACTATATACAGTCAGAGTGTTCAGTTTTTTTTGAGTGTATTAAAAAGTTAGCAACTTTGCTTGGACAATATTTCCTACTGTATACCAATTAAATTCTATAAAATATTTGTTCATGCATTTTTATGCAGATCTCATCATTACAAACAACTTTTCTTGGCAACATTTTCTCTGCAAATGAAAAAGAATGTATAGGCAGCCTACGTGAGGCCTACAAGCAGGGCTAGGTTGGCTGGTTAACCTAGAAGGTAGATGCGGGTTTCTCATATACCCCAAATTCCTGCGCAAAAATAATCCGCATCCGCGAGGATATAGTCATCAGACATCCGTATCCGCAAAAAACAAAAAAATAATATCCGCATTAGCATCCGCATCCGCGATTTTAAGAAGTTTATATCTGCATCTGCATCCACATCCGCATTTTTTGACATCCGATACATCTCTATTCTTCCGTTTGTGGAGGCGTCTACAAGCTTGCACCCTCAAGCCTACTCTATTCTCATATAATCTTCATAAAGATGTTCAACGCTCTTTGGCATGCAGCGGCGGCATGTCTTTACCAAATTTGAAGTGAACTTTTCGTGTTCGCGATGTTGTCTTATTCTTCTCCAGCTCGGCGTCAAACGCCTGAAACTTGTCCTTCTTCTCCTGTCGGATTACTTGACTTGACTGCTCTTCTCAACTTACTAACTGCATCTTTCAAACCTTCTAAAGTAAATTTTCCCACTCACTATATAAAAATGTCTTGCTGTTTGCTTTATGAGGGTTGGCAGCTAACGGGCTTTTTTTTTTTTTTTTTTTTTTTTTTTTTTTTGGGGGGGGGGGGGGGGTTTAGTCCCTCATGATGTAAAATGCTTAAAGATTTTCAGCGTTCGGCTGACCTCAGCATGACCCCTTAGATTCCTCCTGACCCTTTCTAAAAACTAAGGTTGGCTCACACTAACAAAATCTCTGATTTCATTTTTGCCGAAATTTTCGGGAGAAGCAATCTTCCGAAAATGTGATCACACAAGCGATTCAGTCCGGCCAAAACAAGACCGCTGGTTGTCCCTCCCGACGTGAACAGCATATTACGTACATTCCGCCACAGTGGGTCGTCACACTGGTATTTGATGTGTTGCCCTTGGTGCTACCCTTTCCTTATCTTTGGCAGCTGGTTGCCATCACGCGTCTGAAGCCAGAAGGCGAGAAGAGTGTTTACAACAGCCTGGTGAGGGAGCTGTGTCTGGAAGACTCCCTAACCTTTAAAGAATGGTCTTCACTGAACAAGGCACAATAACAACATTGCTGCGTCTATACCGACTCCCATCATCGAGCAACAACACATGATTGTGATATTTTTGGCGGCTTTCTTTTATTTTTATTTGCGCGCAGAAACCCTCGACCTCGGTCAACAAAAAAAACTAGCAATCGGTCTTCTTTGCTGCGCTCGTTTTCCTCTGAGTTTTATTTGCCGGTGATAAAGTCGCAGGAAAACCACCGAGTTCTTGCCAGTGTGAACCGGATCGGCACTCAGATCGGGAATGTGTGAAGCCCTTAATAATACTAACCATGATATGGAAGGTGCCGCCACAGCCTCCAGCAATGACCTTCCTGGAATGTACTAACCTGTATCTGATGTTTCTCTAGTAGGTACTCAAGGTCACCTGTATCCATAAGGCTCTGTAAAAGTGTACCTCAGAACCGATCAAGGTCATCTTAACATTGCGTACGGTTTTTTTATTAGGTACTTGCAAGTTAATTAGGCTGTCGATGTTAGTTGTTTACTATTAGGTTTTCATAGTTAACCTGTGATGTAACTATTTTTTTATCTGCATCTTTTTTCTTTCTTATCTTCTCTTCTTTCTCTCCTGTCTCTCAATATTCTTTTTATCTCACAACCTTTTTCCTGTTATCTTCTATTATTTCCTTTCTCTCTTTATCTTACTCAGTTTCAATGGTTTTGTACTCTCTCTCTCTCTCTCTCTCTCTCTCTCTCTCTCTCTCTCTCTCTCTCTCTCTCTGCCCGTCAGGGTGGCAAGGTTGGTAGAGACGTGAGTTCGCAATGTGGCAGCGTCCCTGTGCATTCGGTCAGCGGTTTCGAGTCCGCCTATTTTCGTGCTGACGTGGCGGCGCTTTGTATAGTCAATAACCTTGTAGTTGGTACTTGCAAAGTGTCTAGATACGATGAAATCTTATCTTATCTCTCTCTCCTCTCTCTCTCTCTCTCTCTCTCTCTCTCTCTCTCTCTCTCTCTCTCTCTCTCTCTCTCTCTCTCTCTCTCTCTCTCTCTCTCTCTCGCTATGGTGTACTTTTCCATCTGTGTTTACGAATTTTATATTTCTCGATGCATACACACACACACACACACACACACACACACACACACACACACACACACACTCTGGGGAATCATGGGGAACTCCGTAGTGTAAGGGTTAGCACGCTCGGCTCACAACCGAAAAGTCCCGGATTCGATCCCCGGGCGGAGCGAAGACAGACGGGCGGTCTTCTTAAAATCCGAGCCCCTGTCCACCCAGCAGTGAATGGGTACCGGGTGTTAGCCGGGGGTTTGTGACCCGCCTCCCGGGGTGGTGGCTTCGGCCAACACTAAAAAGATGAATGAGAAAAATAAATGTTGATATGGAGACGGGGCCATACGAGCGTTGCTCTGGCCCTGTAAAATACAACTAGATGAAAACTAGATGAAAACACAACTATCTCGCGTTCTGCGTATGTAAATCGAGAGCAAAAATCAAAAAGAGGGGAAAAAATTACTTAAAGTAATCGTCCAGACCATTTCATCATTCCTGATTTAATGCAATCAAATCATAGCCATTAACGAGTATATCAACAATACGTCGTCACTTTTTGTATCCAGTCAGCCGTTTTTAAATAATCCACAATCAAAATCTGCAAATTCCCCGAGTTTTCAAAACACACTCAAGGTTTGCAGACGCTCATGCTCAGGCTCGGTGACGTAGCATCAGGGAGGCTACTCTTCCCGCGCTTGATCAGAGAAGCACGTAAACACAGAGATAAATATAGTACTTGAAGATATTTGGGTGTTTCTGATAGATTTTTTTTGCTATATGCCACATGCATGCATCCTTTATGGGTGCAGCAAGACAGCTGTGCCTTTCGAGAAAAGTTTGCACACGGAAAGGAGTGGCGTGTGTAGGGTGATACACGCCTATAGTGTGTTGGGGCGAGCAGTTGTGTTGAGAAACGGTGTGTAGTGTACACAGCGGGTGAAAGACTGGGTGAGTGTGCAGC
This sequence comes from Chionoecetes opilio, assembly GCA_016584305.1. Classification (NCBI taxonomy): domain Eukaryota; kingdom Metazoa; phylum Arthropoda; class Malacostraca; order Decapoda; family Majidae; genus Chionoecetes; species Chionoecetes opilio. Next base: position 198,967 of record JACEEZ010021422.1, on the reverse strand, counting down.
GCGA
>JACEEZ010021422.1:126463-188963 GCA_016584305.1 Chionoecetes opilio | reverse complement strand
CTTCTTAATGAGACTCTGCTGTGACTGTTTTCCTGGTTTAGAAGCCTTTACACATCAACATCATCACCTCAGGTCTTCTCTATGTTGTCAGCGAGCACGGAAATATAGTACCTGGAATATCAATTTCGCCCAAAACAACTCGAAATGTTTTCATCGTCGTAGTCTTCTCTTTGTAGGTTGTACATATTCATGGTTATGATAGTATTAAAATACCTTAGTAATTGAGTTCCTTTTGTTGTCTTTCCTCATAATAAGTAGTGGTAAATCATGGTTTAAGTGTTACTTGACGAGCCAATGAATACCCTTGAGTCTATACCAACATCACCAACCTTTGCTTTGATTTATCTTATTACTCCATCCATAAACAAGTTGCATAACCACGGTGACATTACCCATCCTTGCATCATGGGGTGTATACCCAATGCGGCCGCGGGCCCCATGCGGCCGCCTACGGCAATATAAGTAACTTTTAGGGGGTTATAGTGAGGTTAGGTTAGTAACTTTTAAGGGGTTAGGTTAGGGTTAGGTTAGTAACTTTAGGGGTTATAGTGAGGCTAGGTTAGTAACTTTTAGGGGGTTATAGTGAGGTTAGGTTAGTAACTTATAGTGAGGTTAGGATAGTAACTTTTAGGGGGTATAGTGAGGTTAGGTTAGTAATTTTTAGGGGTTTTATAGTGAGGTTAGGTTAGTAACTTATGACATATCTTATGTTTAACATATAGTTATATATGTTAAACATAACGTACAATAAACATATACGTATAACAATAGTTTGCTCCGCGCGACTGCCCTCTATATATGTGGATCAGCAGTATGTATGTATATATGACTCTCGAGTAGATGAGGTTAGTATCAAAACAATCTGCTGATCCTAGTTTGATACGTTTCTTGTTGATGGACATGGTAACCACCTTGTTTGACAAAGGCTCATGGAAACTTTCTGGCCAGCCTGCTTCAAACTGTTTCATCTGTTCCTTTCCCAAAGCCACAGAGTTATCGACATTAACAGCATCTGGAGCAATTCTTCCAGTCACAATGTTTACAATGCCTTCTGGATGGTCTTCACTGCTGAAAGGATTAATGCACATTTCAAGTTTATGTCGGATATTCTCTCTGTCCTTTGCATCCGATGCAATCCGGCCAGGCATCTCTTCTTTGTGGATCATTGCTTGTCTCGCTCCCTGTTCATTTCTCATTTCATCAATGTCACTTTTTTATTTGTAAACAATTTTAGTATTTTTCATATTTGTGACGGCCATTTTGGCAGCCATCTTGTATTTGCATGCATCGTATGCCTTTGGGCCATATACCACCATATTCCTTTGGTGCCAAAACCTATAAATAGATCTAAAAAGTATGTTTTTAAGTTAACAAATAATGAAGTTTTGATTATTTTGTGTTTTTTCAAGTTTTCGGCAGAATTTTTTTTAATATTTCAAATTCCCCAAGCCTGCCTGAGTGGCATGACCAAGATTCTGAATAAGTAGGTCACAAAGTATCATAAACAACAACAAAAATTTGGGTGGACTCCAATGCACGGTCATCATTTAGGGCCTAAATCACCATTTGGCTGCAGGACTACCCTTGTGTACCTACCATTCCTACCATCCTAAGAGTCGCATGTTGTTTGCAGGTCGATGCGTCCCGTGGCAGAGACCGGGGAGCTGTCACGCCTGCGCTTCAAGATGTACTCCTTCTATTCGTGGGGCTGCCCGGCGCTCATCAGCGTGGCGGCCGTCATTGTGGACTCGCTGCCGGAGGACTTCGATGTTCTCCGTCCTGGGTTTGGGACGATGAAGTGCTGGTTTGCGGGTGAGTGCTGGGCTGGGGGAAGGGTGAGTGCTGGGCTGAGGGAAGGGTGAGTGCTGAGCTGGGAGAAGGATGAGTGCTGAGCTGAGGGAAGGGTGAGTGCTGAGCTGAGGGAAGGTTGAGTGCTGATCTGAGGGAAGGGCGAGTGCTGGGCTGAGGGAAGGGTGAGTGCTGAACTGAGGGAAGGTTGAGTGCTAGGCTGAGGGAAGGGCGAGTGCTGGGCTGAGGGAAGGGTGAGTGCTGAAGTGAGGGAAGGGCGAGTGCTGAGCTGAGGGAAGGGTGAGTGCTGATCTGAGGGAAGGTTGAGTGCTAGGCTGAGGGAAGGTTGAGTGCTGGGCTGAGGGAAGGGTGAGTGCTGAACTGAGGGAAGGGCGAGTGCTGAGCTGAGGGAAGGGTGAGTGCTGATCTGAGGGAAGGACGAGTGCTGGGCTGAGGGAAGGGTGAGTGCTGAACTGAGGGAAGGTTGAGTGCTGAGCTGAGGGAAGGGTGAGTGCTGAGCTGAGGGAAGGTTGAGTGCTAGGCTGAGGGAAGGGTGAGTGCTGGGCTGAGGGAAGGTTGAGTGCTGAGCTGAGGGAAGGGTGAATGCTGGGCTGGGGGAAGGGTGAGTGCTGAGCTGAGGGAAGGGTGAGTGCTGGGCTGGGGGAAGGGTGAGTGCTGAGCTGAGGGAAGGGTGAGTGCTGGGCTGGGGGAAGGGTGAGTGCTGGGCTGAGGGAAGGGTGAGTGCTGAGCTGAGGGAAGGGTGAGTGCTGAGCTGAGGGAAGGGTGAGTGCTGGGCTGGGGGAAGGGTGAGTGCTGGGCTGAGTAGGTAAGTGCTGGGCTGGGGAAGGTGAGTGCTGGCTGAGAAGGGTGGTGCTGGGCTGGGGGAAGGGTGAGTGCTGGGCTAAAGGGAAGGGTGAGTGATGAGTGAGGGGGAAGGTTGAGTGCTGAGATGAGGGAAGGTTGAGTGCTGAGCTGAGGGAAGGGTGAGTGCTGAGCTGAGGGAAGGGTGAGTGCTGGGCTGAGGGAAGGGTGAGTGCTGGGCTGGGGGAAGGGTGAGTGCTGGGCTGGGGGAAGGGTGAGTGCTGAGCTGGGGGAAGGGGAGAGTATGAGGGGGGGAGTCACCCTTTACTCGTTCTTCATTGTAAAACTCGTAACCAATTGTTTTTCTTATCTTTAGTTGTACTCAGTATATTTCCTTTCATCAGTTTTTCTCTTCTTTAGCCTATTTTCTTATTTTTCATTCATATTTTCCTTCTTTTCTTTTTATCATCATCATCATAATTTCTTTCTTTCTTCTTCTTATTATTATCATTGTTATTATTATTATTTTCATAGTTTTCATCATCCTCATCATTATCATTATCCTTTCCTCCTCCTCTTACATCAAAATCCCACTATTGATGCTGCCCACAGATTATATAGATAAATATAAATAAAAAAGCATCATAGAAATATTACATGTGAGGTATTGATTGCATTTAAGCGCATTTTCGTGACGTTCACCGCCCTGGTTCAGTCCAGTCCGGACCGGGTCAGGGTGGACTGATGGTCGCGAAAATACATCGAGACTGGCCCCGTCCCATTCGTCGTTCCTATTGGCTTGGGGATCGAGTGGGCGGTACTGAACTGAACTGTGAAGGCGGCAGGCGTCCATCTTGTCAATATCCTTTTTGTCGTCCGCCTTTTAACCTGTGCTGAAGACTTTACAACTACCACGCCTGTGATACTTTAGTCTTATGGTCGGCCATCATGGTGTTTCATGTCTTATCAGCAGCACGAGAAGCTCCTGGTCGCCTTCCCCGCTGACTGTAGTGCGCATGCGCCAGTTCTCCTCACACTAGTCCAACCTGGTCTTGCTATCTGGCCTAGCCCGGCCCAGCCCGTTCCAGCCCGGTCTAAACTGCCTCGCAAAAACAGTGGCCGCCCGGGACTAGCCCAGTTCCAGACCGGGCCAGAGCGGCCGCGAAAATGCGCTTATAAGTATCTCTCATAACTGTCATGACTAAAGGAAAGGACAAGGAGTGATTGACCCGTTTCCGTTTGCACGATACGTTCTCATTCTTCACATTTACCCCGCAGACAACCACCCGCTTTGGGCTTACTTCTACGGGTTTGTTCTGGCGCTGGTGCTGGCGAACATCATCCTGTTCTGCCAAGTGGCCTACATCCTCATCATGGCGCAGAACGATCCGATCCTACAAAGAACTCGTCAGCAGAACAGAGAAAGGTATATCCCTACGCCATCAGCGATAATGTGATATGGTTTGTAAGGCAGTAACGTGAAGCATGATAATAATGTTCCGTGTAAGATATTTTGTTTACTTATTTTTCTTCCTTGTCAGAATGTGGTTGTATATTAAGCTGTTCGTTGTAATGGGACTGACCTGGATTACCGAAGTTATCTCATGGCAGGAGGGAAGTTGCGAGGCATGGTGAGTGTCTTCTTCAGTAATTTCCCTCATTTTTTTATCTCCTCATCCTCTTCTTTTCTCTTCCATTTTCTGAATTTTTTACTTCGCTTCCTACTCCAGTTTTTTTCTATCCGTCCGTTTTCTGTCCTTTTCTTCCCTTTCCTTTCTCTATCTCTCTCTCTCTCTCTCTCTCTCTCTCTCTCTCTCTCTCTCTCTCTCTCTCTCTCTCTCTCTCTCTCTCTCTCTCTCTCTCTCTCTCTCACACACACACACACATTATATTTTTGTTTATATCTCCTTCCATCAAACATAAATTCATATAGTTTTATATTCTTTCATTCAGGCATCAATTTGGACTCGTCGTGACTACCCAACCATTATTTTCCCCCTTTTTTTCTATTGATCCGTTCATTCCCGTTTTCATGTCCCCGTCGAAGAAGTCAGAAATTACTTGCAAATGTTAAGGTTGAAGCGTGAAAATGTTAACCGGATCCTTCTCTTCTTCCTCTATTATTATTTTTTTCAACAGGATCATCCCAGACGTCATCAATGCTCTTCAGGGGTTCTCCATCTTCCTCATCTTCATCTGCAAGAGAAATATGCTGAAGAGGGTGAGTGTGAAGGCCTCCACCTCCTCTTATTCCTCGTTTGTCTTGACTGGAAACTGAAGTATAGAGGATATATATACTCTCTCTCTCTCTCTCTCTCTCTCTCTCTCTCTCTCTCTCTCTCTCTCTCTCTCTCTCTCTCTCTCTCTCTCTCTCTCTCTCTCTCTCTCTCTCTCTCTCTCTCTCTCTCTCTCTCTCTCTCTCTCTCTCTCTCTCTCTCATGTGTTTCTATATAGCTGTTTCCTTTCCTTTTTTTTGTGGGAGCTGATACAGAATGCTCACTCACTCACTCTTTATATATTTTTCATTTTCCATTTCTCCCCCTGTCCTTCTCCCTCATTATCTCCCTTCTGTGTGTTCCTATACAGGTTTTTGGCGACCTATGTTACCTCTTCTCGTCCTATAAACAAAAATTGTGTATAGAGTTGTATATACCTGTATTGACTTGTTGATCTCTTTATCTTTTATACGTGTATTTGTTCAGTCAGGTTTTTTTTTTTTTTTTTACTCGCTGACAACCCTTATGTTATGTGGGAGTGTAAAAAACATAATAATATTAGACAAGCTTGTAGGTGGTATTATCGCGCTGATGGTAATGTCGCGCCGCCTCCATCGCCCCTACAGATCCGCACCAACTGGGAGCCTTACCTGAGGCGGATGAAGGTGTTCGTTGGTTCCTCGCGCCAGCCAGATTCAGCCAAGGGCAAGGGCGTCCAGGATACCTCCTCCTTCACCTCCTCCGTCAACCGGCCCATCAGCCAGTCCAATGCCTCCCAGCGGACGGTGCAGAGCCAGATCTCCCTGGACACCATCTCGGCCGTCAGGTGGGTCTTGCTTCGCCAGCCTTGCACCCACGCCGCCCTCACCTCTCCTTCACGTCTTATAAGTCTTGTATCATACTACAAACATCTTTTTACAGATGCATGATCTATTTGAGAGGGAGCGTTCAACACACACACACACACACACACACACACACACACACAGACCACCTGAACGGCTCGGTGGGTTAGGGGGTCCGGTACCATTCCGTGGTCCGGCGTTCGATCCCCGCCCCCGCTAATTCCCGGCGATTCCGGGGTCATTCCCGGATAAATTCGGGCGGTTATTGTCCCCCTTGAGCAAGGGGATGAGGGTGTGAGGTGCACGTGTGAGGTCCCAGCATTACCCAAAGATCGGTAATAATGAGCTCCAAGCTCGCACCGGGAGGGTGAAACTGGCGATCGCGAGTCTGACTCGCGTGGACAAGACCATGAGTGAATGACAGTTTTGACACACAGTCCACACACACACACACACACACAGTCACACACACACACACACACACACACACACACTATATAGGGTACTCCGTAGTGTAGGGGTAGCACGCTCGGTTCACAACCGAGAAGTCCCGGGTTCGATCCCCGGGCGGAGCGGAAACATATGGGCTGTTTCCTTAAAACCCGAGCCCCTGTCCACCCAGCAGTGAATGGGTACCGGGTGTTAGCCGGGGTTTGTGACCTGCTCTCCGGGGTGCTGGCTTCGGCCAAAACTAAGCACTAAGGATGAATGATAAAAAAAAAAAAAAATGTTGATATGGAGACGGGAAGATAATACCAAAAAGCTGTAGTTTAACAGGTATGCCTACTACCACCCTTCTGGATATCCAAGGAATGTCGCCCAGTAAGATTTGCTAAAAAAATGCTCTGATTACCACCGGCTACCAGGGAAAGAGTTCAAACACTTGAGGTGGCTAGAACACAACAAGTCGAGGCGGCATGTCTACAGGAGGATGACGCAGATCCATCCTTCACCACACATGAAATGGAAGCCCACCTCTCCTGGGAGGGATGGGATACGTTATCCAATGTTGCAGCACCTCGGCACCCAGGGTCGTACCAAACTCCTCCAACTAAATAATCACTCCTGGAAGGAAGGGGCGCTCCCTTTCTCTTGGAAGACGGCTCAAATTTATCCCATCCCCAAGCCAAAAGATCCCGGCAACTTCCGCCCTAGATCACTCCTCAGCTGCCTGGGAAAGATCATGGCGCGCCTTGTGTTAAAGCGGCTTGCATGGAGGGTTGGTAAAGCGGCTATCACACGGTGCGTTTCGTCGGACTGTTTCGTCGAACTTGTCATTTGGTTGGACTGTTTGGTTGAACTTCGAGGGTCATTTCGCCGAACATTTTCGATTAAATGGTTTTGTGAAATTATACAAAATGTTGCACATTTCGTCGAACATACTCTGGGGTCAAAATAAGTCTATACTTTTTTTGTAAGTTATAAATAGTTTTAGCAATTATTAAGCATTGAAATAAACACCATCATATAATACGTTACAGTAAAATTAATACAGATCAGTCTATATTATATATGTGATAGATTTTCAGAAATATGAAGCTGATTTGATGTGTTTGCGGTAGAATGATTACTAGTAAAATATGAGATCTGAGAAGTATAACGGGGAGAGAATGGAAATGATGCGTGTGGTTTTCACTGAAATGGGATGTGAAATGAATGAAGTGGTTGAAAGGACAGGAAGAGAATGGCTGTTATTGCTGCTGGGACTGTGTGATGACTGGTGAGACAAGGGGACGGATGATTGAGACAGGGAAAGAGTTTGGAGAGAATGTGGTGTTTGTTTGTTTAGAGGATAATTCCTCAGAGCCATAGTGATCTACCGCTCGAGTTTAGTGTTGAGGGAAGCCACCACCCCGGGAGGGGGGTCACAAACCCTAACACCCGGTACCCATTCACTGCTGGGTGGGCAGGGGCTCGGGTTTTAAGAAAGACCACCCATCTGTCTTCGCTCCGCCCGGGGATCGAACCCGGGACTTCTCGGTTGTGAGCCGAGCGTGCTAACCAGTACACTACGGGGCCACCTGTAATATCAAGATCCGGTAAAATGGACGAGGACTGCGCGGTCCTTTCCTGAGACACTGACTACATATGGTATTATTTCACACTAGGACCGAAATTGCTTACACAATTGGGCGTGTGGTTTTGGGCAATTGGGCGGGCGGGCGGGCCGCCCGCCACAGGTTTCGGTGGCCACAGGTAACAGTGGCCGGCGGCCGCCCGCCCGCCACTCCATTTTGGGCTCTGCCACGCCCTGCTGGGATGAAATTATTACCCTAACCTAACCGAACCTAACCTTCTAACGGGAGGGGCTCCGTCCCCTTCGACCCCCAGACGGGATTATTAACCTAACCGAAACTTAACCTAACCGGCGCGCAGTTCTCGTCCACTATAACCCATTTAGCTCACATGAACGCGTCTTCATCTGTCGCTGTTCTCTTCTAACAATCACCTCCTCCCGTTTCATCACCAGTAGCTACGTATATATATGCCCCTAAAGTTAAAACATTAACAACAAATCTCCGCGCCTCTCGCTGTCATCGCTTTCATCTTTGTTTGTTATTGTTGGGTGAAGCGGTTGGCTCAACCGTGTGCTAGTGTTTTGTCAGTGTTCGACGAACAGGTCCAACCAAATGCATGTTTGGTTCGACGAAACAGTCCGACGAAACGCCTCGGGTGATACCCGCTTTAGCTTCATCGCAGCCTTTACGGTTTTCGATCCGGCACCAGCGCTATGGCCTGCATCACCTCCCTCCTAGGGTTTGTTATGAAAAAGCGAGATACTGTCATATTCCTTGATCTTGAGAAGGCCTACGAATTGGCTAACCTCACCATCATTTTAGGCCCCCTAGCTCGGCGAGGAGTCGGGGACAGTCTCCTCACCTGGCTGCGCTCTTTCCTAATCTCCTTTTCCTGGCTCCGCCCAAGTTCTCTTTCAAGGAAGTGTGTCTTCACCGCACCCCCACCAACTCGGGACACCCCAGGGCAGCATACTTAGCCCCCTACTTTTCAACATCCTGATGGCGGAGCTGGTTTCTAGACGGTATGACCAGGATGTCCAGCTGTTCATTTACGCAAACGTTCGGGCCATCGCAGCATTAGGGGAACACCACCTCCCCGAGGCTACACGGGCACTGGCCACAGTTCACGAAACGTGCAACGAACTTGGGCTTAAAGTGAATATCTACAAATCAAGGATAATGAGTTTTGGAGCTCCGCCACCGGACCGCCCGATTTCTATCGGCGGTCAAGACCTGCTCATTACCACATGCCACCAATACCTGGGAGTATGGTTGGACTCCTACCTCACCTTCCGAGCACAAGTCTCTTACCTAAGAGACAAAGCTGTGGGTCGCACCAATATGCTTAAGGCTCTCTCGAGCGGCACCAGGGGGCATCTTTCTCCGTACTCCGCCTCTTTTACATACAGGTAATAAGGTCGATGGTACAGTACTGCTCTCCCTGCCTCGTCATCCTCCGATCTCCCCTCCTGCGGTCACTGGAGGTGATACAGAATAATACTCTTCGGGTGATACTGGGCGCCCAGCCCTGGACAAGGCTTGTTAACATGAAGCTTGAATGTGCCCTCCCGGCCCTTGGAGTACACGTTCAGGCCCGCACATCAATAACAGTAGCCAAGCTTGCGCGTAAGAGACCAACCGCATCCCTTACTCAGCAGCTAAGACAAGCGCTACAACGACCCGCCCTAACAGCTTCTGGCGGTGAGTGGATCCACGCAGCGGCAAACTCAGTCCAAATGCTCCGCCTCACTGAAACAGTTTTAGTATGCCCGACCTCCCCCACGCCTCCATGGGATCCCCCGCTTACCTTCCACACTCCATCAGACTGTCTTCGTGCAGACGCGCCTACTCCAGCCCTGCGTCAGTACGGACTCCCGTCAAATATCTCACCTTGAAAAACCTAACACTGCCTCCATCTTTACAGACGGTTCAGCATCCCCTAATGGAGGTGTCGGCGCTGCTGCCATCGTCCACGGGGTCGCTCACATCTGGCGGCTGTCAATAGAGGCCTCTGCGTATCAGGCCGAACTTGTAGGCATTCTCGACGCCCTCCTGTTGATGGTCAACGAAGCGGCTCATGTAGTCATCCACACAGACTCCCCGTCCGCCATCACCGCCTTGCAACGTCAAAACACCTCTGATAACACCAGGCTCATTACACACATCCTTCTTCTCGCCGCCACCATCAAGGCCCAACGGAGACACGTGACCATCAATTGGCTACCGGAACACGTTGGAATCAGAGGGAACGAACGAGCAGACGGGGCAGCGCGCGAGGCGACTGTTCTCCAGGATGTCACCTTCCCCGTCACAGGTGAAAGCATTACTTGAGGACAGTCTGTTCACCCCCATGGTCTTGTCCACGCGAGCTGGCTCGCGATCGCCAGTTTTCACCCTCTCAGTGCGAGCTTGGAGCTCATTATTACCGATCTTTAGGCAATGCTGGGACCTCACACACCACACACCCCCATCCCCTTGCTCAAGGGGGACAGGGGGTGACTTCTGTCACCGGCTTTCCCGTGACGAACAACAGATTGCAGCGGAGGAAGGATCCCTGTTTGCTCTGGTATGCAGCGGCCACTTCCTACAAACACCTCACTCTTCCTCCAACCCATCTCCAGCCGAACAAGAGTTCGTCTCCATAGACTACGACTTGGCTACAAAAGCCCTGAGTCTATGCGAGGCGACGATAACATCCCATGTGACCACTGCCTCACCCCTTGTGCCGCACCGCTGCTCCACTGCCTCGCCACCACTTCTCTCCGTCGAGGACCAGTTGGGATACGACACTTCGAGCATGAATGGGAGGCCGCAGCCTGTGTGGTGGAGTCAACCCCACTATCCACATTACTCGCCATGGTGGATGCCTTTCCTCCACCACGTTAATTCCCTGTTTTTTCATACCTTACGATTTGGTGTCGATTACAGTTTTATTTTGAACTTCCTTTTTCGGGCCTCCCAAAGCCAGAGCTCCTTCCATTACGGGTGGAACAAATCTTAAACAACAACAACATCACACACACACACACACACACACACCTAAGCTCATGTGCAGGGGCTTGGGTGGAGCCTTTCTTCAATTTCTTTAATGAGTTATTTTGACAAAAATAAAGGGCTTCTCAATGATGTGATTAAAGAAACAGCACACACACGGATAATATTATTATGAAGTGTTTCTTAAATACATCGTCTCTCTACAGGAAGCTGTCCACGTCCTCTCTGGTGTCCACGACGGGCGTGCAGATTCACAACGCTAACTCGTTGTGTATGGACACCATCGCCGAGGCTGCCGCCTCCGAGGCCGAGGAGATGAGTCAGGAAGACAACTCACAGGTCCCTGCCGATACTCCAGCGGCACCACCTGCGCCGGACGTCCCCACAGCCTCCCAGAGTGATGCAAAAGAAGACACACAAGAAAAAAACAGTGAAAAAACTGAGGAACAGCTGCCCGCGGAGACGGAGGCCGAGGCTCCTGAGGAGGATCAAGAGGGTGACCTCGGTACCGCGCCTCACACAGGCAGCGAGGATGTGGCCCCAAGCGTGACGCAGACACCCCACCAAACAGAGGTTGAAGGTGCCCCAGTGCACGGCGACGTGGAGGGCGTGACACTGCAGCAACACTACAACCAAGCGTACATCGCTGACGAGCTGGAGGAGCAGCCCATTCAGGTGTAATCCTCCAACATCACCATATTGACTAACCTCATGAATGGGGGCCAAGGCTGCTGAAGGCGCCTCGGCGGTGCCTCAATCACCGCCGCACAGCTGCCACACACTCAGTGACAGCAACAGACGTTCGCTTTTTCCAGATAAAAATAAAAATATCATGTGAACTTTCATAAAACGCCAAAAACTTTAACGCTATATCTAATTAATAAGACGTTATATGTATTATCAAAGTGAACATTGATATGAAGGTCCGTTACGAAAGTGCATAAACTAAGCTCTGTGAATGCTGATTATGATCATAATAGTCTGTGTAAACAAAGTGTTGGTGTTATACTATAGTCACGTTGTGCCATGAATTTCCTTCTCTCCTGTGAACTGAAGGTAAAGCAGCAGCAGTGGAGGTGGGGGTTTAGCGAAGCTCAGGTCAGTGGTGCGCCAGAACAGTGCCAAGGTACTTACACAGAACTCCTGTCCATTACTTGGAGACATTACATGTCTCCAGCCCAGCGCGGCGCCCGCCTCCTCCTCCTGCAGGGATGGCGCCGTGTGGGATCAGCGTGGAAACTAAACAAGAAGGATACAAAGGCTGGGACATATTGACATTTATTTGGACATAAACACTTGGGTAACGATTCAGTCTCTCAGGCTCTTATTATAATTTCCGTAGTGGTTAAAAAGAGAATATGAAAAGTAGTACAGAAAAGGGAAAACTGTGAATTGTAACAAAGGACAGATAGAGGTTGGGGTCAATTATAACCAAGGAAACAATTCAAAGGTTGGGAGATACTGTATTTACATTCATTGGGAAACATTTACTTCATGAATCACTTGTGTTATCATTTCCTTAATGGGTAAAAGGAAATGGGTAATAATGGACGAGAGTTTCGCGGTCGTTTTCAGAGACACCGACTATTTTTTCTTGGCCTACAATAGGTGCTTGTTCTAAGGGAAATAGTTTTAATTTGCGCAAAAAAAAAAAAAAAAAAAATTATGAAAAAAATAGAAACTTAACCTACCGTAGATAACAGTGAAGTCGCCAGGCGCCAAATATTACGAATTATAGCATCACTACTGATTTTTATGTGCCACTGAAGATGTTACACAGTAGTTTATATCATGATTGTATAATCTACCCTGTTTCAGCGTTGTTTTATGCTTTGTATCTGCAAGTATAACTGTTGCGCATTTTGCTTCTCACGATGACAGACAGTAAACAGTAGCTTTTCGGGCGACAGGACGCAGACTTGCCAGACCTTTCAAACTTTAATAGAATTTATTTTCACGTTGGCAGAGGAATTTTTATATATCCAAGCATCTTCCGCAGCTAATATATATAGAGACTTGTTTTACTTTACCTCTAATTTCCCTGAATTCCCCAGAGTGGCAACTCAACTGTTGGGTTAAAATACTAGCTGGCGACTTTACTGTAGTAGGTATAGTGAGGTCGCCACTCTGTTTTATTTTTGTCATTTGTTCATTTATAGCCCTAATATGACACAGATGAAGACACAAAATGACACAGACTTTCCAGATAGCCCCTTCTAACTTTTCTGAAATCATGGATGTAGAAATGTAAGTATTAACGCCACCACACGTCTGTAAATAACAAAGAAATGTAGAACTGGCGACTTCACTGTTATCTACGGTAACATTATAGGTTTTAATGAAACCTAACCTAACCTTATAGGTTTTAATGAAACCTAACCTAACCTTAACCACAAAGTATACCTTTTTTTTTTATGGGTTTGTGCAAAATAAAACTATCTCCATTATAACAAGCACCTATAGGTGTCTTGCACGTGACGTCACAGCCCTCGCTGTGCAGGCGAAAAGCGCGGGAAATGCGAGCTGGAGGACCAACAAACTCCACTTGCCGCCTGTGTTTGCCAGCTTATGGTAATTTTCCCCTACTAAATATATGTTTATCAGTATAAAAGATATACTGTTATCTTCGGAAATGTTTGTTCTATAATATTATCAAATAAAAAAAACGTAAAACACACTAAAAACTGTCATTATGAGACTCAAGAAATATGCATGAACTTAATATTCTATTAAACTCTTCATCATTTAATATTTTGCTCGAAAACTTTTTACATGGAGAATATGAATAGAAGCGGAATTTCATTAGCTTGCCATTGATAGATTTCGTTATCTGATAAATGAATTATAACCATGCATAAATGAGCGTTAACTAAATAAATAACATCATGAAATCGGGTAAATTTTCCAGATTGGTGAGGTTATTATTTAGTTAACGCTAATTTATGCATGCTGCTAATTCATTTATCAGATAACGAAATGTATCAATGGCAAGCTAATGAAATTCCGCTTCTATTCATATTCTCCATGTAAAAGTTTTCAAGCAAAATATTAAATGACGAAGAGTTTAATAGAATATTAAGTTCATGCATATTTCTTGAAAGTCTCATAATGGCAGTTATTTAGTGTGTTTTACGTTTTTTTTATTTGATAATATTATAGAAAAAACATTTCCGAAGATAACAGTATATCTTTTATACTGATAAACATATATTTAGTAGGGGAAAGTTATCATTAAGCTGGCAAATACGGGCGGCAAGTGGAGTTTGTTGGTCCTCCAGCTCGCTCCGACGGGCGGCATTTGGCTTGAAGCCGCTAGATCGTGACGTCAGTGCAAGACACCTATTGTAGGCCAAGAAAAAATAGTCGGTGTCTCTGAAAACGACCGCAAAACTCTCGTCCATTATAACCAGGAAATGTAAAGAAAATACAGAATGAGGTCAATTGTAAGATGGACGTATTTACTGAAGGATTCAATCATGTTTCTTTAGTTTTCAAAATGAAATATATCAGCGAGTATATCAACCTTCATAATATATCATTTATTCAATAAATATATCAACCTTCATAGGGTTGAATTGAAGTGAATTTTGATTTCCAACCATCACGCTAACGCTTTGGCGAAACTATTTTTTCCTGATAGATATTGATCTGCATTTAAGCAATCTGATATTTGTTTTTTGGCTAAATTACTTATTTCTAGGAGGCCTCTACCCTAAACAAGCAATTTTATGGAGCAAAGATCCTAAAAAAACATCAAATCTATGAATAATATTTCCAAACAAATCAAACCCCACGTGCAGCCTCCTAAACCAGGGGGACAAGCCCCCCCCTCCCCCCTGAACTTCCCTTCCTTGTACAGGGTAGTGTCCTTCCCTAAAAAGTAGCTGAAAAATAATTATTACATATTAATTAAAACATCTAAATCACAGAAAAAAATGTGTTCATCCTGTAAATAGCGGGATGCTGAGAAAATAAATAATAGGTACCTTAATTGTTACTAAGGAATGAAGTACAGAGAGGGATCAATAATTGTAAGTACAGTAAAACCTCGTATTCGGACCCTCATTATTCGGACTTTGACATTATTCGGACCTCCTTCTTCTTTTTCTTTTTTTTGCTATATATACACCTAGATTTTTTTTTTTTTTTTTTTTAGGGGTCGAAATTTCCTAGCTATATTATTATATATACACCTGGTTTTTTTTTTTTTTTTTTTTAAGACATCCCCCCCCATTATTCGGATCCTTGCATTACTCGGACCACTCCTTGACCCAATTAGTCCGAATATGAGAGGTTTTACTGTAAAGGACAACCGGAAAATACTGAATAACAGGACAGTATGCTCGTATAGGACTAGTAATATCACCTCCTCGCTCTGTTTGCTGTCTATGTTACCGCTTGTGGGTCAGAATGGATGATGTTTAGATAACTCAGTGTATCCTTAAGTAAAGAGTTAGGAAATAAAGGGGGCAAGTGACAATTATAAACGTAAGAAAAAAAGACTCGGTACCTTATATAAAAGACACAAGAAAAGGTTACCTGACTGTATCTATTTTTTCTCAGTTTTAATACATCCCAGTGTGTTAATGTGAGCTCTAGTATCTTTTTGTTAATGTATGTAAATTTTTCGAGGTTGATCATGTATTTGTGAATTTATTAGTGTTATAGAAATAGGCTGCGTGCATAGACCCTCCTTAGGCTCCTGCGTACGTTCGTTGTGTAAATAGAAAACAAGACATAATAAATAGAGGAACGTGAACTATTTGTTGTAATTATGAAGCTTAGGGAGGGATGAGTATTTATAAAGAGTTCATACAAAGAAAAGCAAGTAAATGACAGTGTGAAAATAAAAATCAAGCCATAAATAGCTTACACGTAATTTCTGCTTAAAAAGAAACAAAAACTGTAGGTGAGAAAAAAAATTATTGGAGCAAATGTTATTGTGTTTTAGTGATTAATGGGCCCCAGACATAACTACGTCACGGTATGTTTACATCGGTGCATTGTGGGGATAAGGCGGGGTCGCCGCAGGTGGACCTACGGAGGGAAAGCTACGACGATGGAAGAATTTAGAGTTATTTTGCGTGAAATTGATATTCCAGGTGCTATATTACCGTGTTCTGTTCTCGCTGACAACACATAGAGAAGACCTGAGGTAATGGCTGATGTGCAGAGGCTTCTAAACTAGGAAAACAGAGTCATAACAGCCTCGTCAAGAGGAAGCAAGAGGCTTCGGCCAACATTAAGCTGCAGCGGTAGATCACTACGGCTCTGAGGAATTATCCTCTAAACAAACAAACAAACAAACAAGGTCTATACCTATTCAAACTTGTATGACTAATGGTTAGAAAACTGTGAAACTCATGTTAATTTCAATTTTCTCGTATTGCATTGGCTCGTCAAGTAACACTTAAACCATGATGTATACTACTACTTATTATGAGGAAAGACAACAAAAGGAACTCAATTAATAAGGAATATTAATACTATCATAACCATGAACATAGACAACCGACAAAGAGAAGACTCAGACGATGAAAAAATTTAGAGTTGTTTTGGGCAAAATTGATATTCTAGGTGCTATATTTCCGTGCTGTGTTCTCGCTGACAACACTACAGAAGACCTGAAGTGATGGCTGATGTGCAGAGGCTTCTAAACCAAGAAAACAGTCACAGCAGTCTCATTTAGAGGTAAGCAAGTGGTAGGGACACAATACGTACTACCTACCACTTGCTTACCTCTTGACGAGGCTGTTATGACTCTGTTTTCCTAGTTTAGAAGCCTCTGCACATCAGCCATTACCTCAGGTCTTCTCTATGTGTTGTCAGCGAGAACAGAACACGGTAATATAGCACCTGGAATATCAATTTCACGCAAAATAACTCTAAATTCTTCCATCGTCGTAGTTTTCCCTCCGTAGGTCCACCTGCGGCGACCCCGCCTTATCCCCACAATGCACCGATGTAAACAAACCGTGACGTAGTTATGTCTGGGGCCCAGAAAAGGAAAGGTTCAAAATTAGGGACAAAGCCTTTTTTTATTTTTTATTTTTTATTATTTATTATTATACATTTTGTGCCTATAGCGCCTGTAGGCAGTGGTGACCCAGGGCTCGGATGGTAGGCTCTGGAGGTTCACTTGAGGGCTGTGATGGTTGGTCCTCGCCCGTGGTGGCGCAGGCAGGATTCTTATAGTGACGCCTGTGATTAGAGGCTGATGCCGCCCCCCCGTGTCCTCCGATGCACTCGCAATCTTAGGTAGAGTTGATGGGCAGGGGATGTGGGTGTTCTTAGGCCACTCGACGGTGCGGAAAGGTTTTGGGTTTCTTCGGGGATCGAACTCGGGTCACCGAGAACGCCAGTCGGGGACGCTAACCACTCCGCTACCTCCTCCCCAGAGCCTAATTCTCGGCTCTAATTCCAGTACTAATTGACCCATTTTCAATTGCAATCTCTCAGAGTTCATAATTTTTTTGTCCCCTATTTTGTGTTAAATGTTACGTTAACATATCTATAACAATATCAAACTATTAATAACAAAAATGTCATCTGAACCGGTCGTCCCCATTAACCCCTTGAGACCCAGAGCATAATTTCCATCGTAATTTGTGTACCATTAGACAATTTTTAGTGACTATAAGCAATATTTTATAGCTATGACCTGTTTAGTGTCCTTGGCCACTAACTCATTTGGTATATTAAGCTATTTTTCGTAATTTTATGGCTCGACAACATGCAATTTTTTATAGCAAAAAAAAGATCTGGGCGTGAAGTGGTTAAAGACCGCCATTACTGTTGAATGTCCATATTACTCTGGTTTTTTTAACGAGGTGAAAAATTGTGACCCCTTGCTGCTTACTGACTGATATTTGATGCCAGGAGAAGGGAATACTACGCTTTTTCTAAATTTCAGCTGTATTTTATCGTAGTTAACCATATCATCAGGTAAACATAGGCATAGCGGAGGAGGTAGCGGAGTGGTTAGCGTCTCCGACTGGCGTTCTCGGTGACCCAAGTTCGATCCCCGAAGAAAACCAAAACCTTTCTGCACCGTCGAGTGGCCTAAGAACACCCACATGCCCTGTCCATCAACTCGACCTTCGACTGCGAGTGCATCGGAGGACACAGGGGGGCGGCATGAGCCTCTAATCACAGGCGTTAAATAAATAAAAATTAAATAAAAATCCTGCCTGCGCCACCACGGGCGAGGACCAACCATCACACCCCTCAAGTGAACCTCCAGAGAGTGGTGATCCGATCCCTGGATCACCACTGCCTACAGGCGCTATAGGCACAAATGTATAAAAAAAAAAAAAAAAAAAAAAAAAATTAAAAAAAATTAAGTATAAGAAGACCTTAACCCTTTCACGCACGGTGATGCGATCGCGTCAAAACGGGCCCGTCTGCAATCTGAGCTTTTGACGCGAATTGCGTCAACAAACTTAAAAATTCGCCAAAAATAAAGTATTTATCAGAATTGCGTCAAAGATCCAACCTAGACCTATAAAATAAACTAATTGTCAACTCTCGTGTGAGTGGATATGAAATGATAAGGGTTTGTGTGTCTGTTTCCACTCAGCAGGCAGCTTGTGCGCGCGAATTGTCGTCCCTTTAAAACGTGTCCCGAGCTGGCCATAATGGCCATATGAAATTTATAATGGTAGCGTTGGAATCCTCATAAACATCCACTTTTATTGGCATATAAACCATAACAAGTTGACTCAGGAAGTTTCGAGCTACGAAGTGGTGAACGTAAGTATTTGTTATTTCTCTTTACTCAGTATTTTCTCGGGAGTCGGTAAATTCCGCTATTTATTTGCATTTCTTGTTATTTTTTTCTTTCATAAGGCAGAATAATCTCTTGCAAAACCAATGATATATAATAATGCCAGGAAAAAAGAATACACGTTGGTGAAATTGATAACATAAAAAAATAATTCGCCGCACAGTCTGGCCATTTCGCGGGGCCCCTTAGGGAGCATTAGACGGATGTTGCAGTGGACGGAAAAACTTATTCAACTTTTCGTGCGTGAAAGGGTTAAGATAGAATGGATATATGCCAGAAGGGAATACTACGCTTCTTCTAAATTCCAGCTGTATTTTATCAGAGTTAACCCATATTATCAGGTAAACATAGGTATAACTTTGAGCATGAGACCTTAAGATAGAATGGAATTTTGGCCTCGTTAAAAAAACTACATGTAGTAATTGGCACTCTTTGTTTCAGTGGGTGCCATTCCGCCGCTGATAGGCTGGGCGCGCTGTGTGGGGGAGTAGTAATTGGCACTCTTTGTTTCAGTGGGTGCCATTCCGCCGCTGATAGGCTGGGCGGCCCTGTGGGCGGACTGGTTCCGCGCCGGGCTGAGGGGCTGTGCCTCCGATCCTAGCATTTCCTCACTTCAACGCCCTCTCATGGAACCTCAGGCGTACATTCCGCCCGGCTACCGCATGTAGGCCCTCCAGGTCACGGTAGGGGATTTATTCTTATTGTCTATATATTTGGCTTTAGGCATGTAGCAGTGACTCCGGTGGGATGGAGCCCTGAGGTTCACTTGAGAGCTGTGATGGTTGTCCTCGCCCGTGGTGCGCAGCAGGATTGTTATCCTCCAGCACAGGATCGCACGAGCCAGTTTGAGACTACTTCACTCTGGCCTTCCAAGCATACCCACAATCGCCACTTTCTCTCTAATAGTCCCAGGCATTTAATTGACAGCCTTGACATCATGTTGCTTGTTCCCTAATCTTGGCACACACAGGCACACAACACTTAGTTCAGTAGTGTGTCTGGCCTTGCCTTTGGTAGTCACACGCTGCTCATAACTTGCCATCCAGGGGATACTTTTCTCTTGCTGTTATTCTGGGGATAAATAATATGTTTTTAATCTTTCTTTTATCTTTATTAATTTTTTTCTCATAACAGTGTCATTCACCCGTGGTCTTGTCCACGCGAGTCAGACTCGCGATCGCCAGTTTCAGCCTCCCGGTGCGAGCTTGGAGGTCATTATTACCGTTCTTTTGGGTAATGCTGGGACCTCACACACCCATCCCCTTGCTCAAGTAGGACAGTAACCGCCAGAATTTGTCAAGTGGAAAAATCCCCGGGCATGCATGAGCGGGGCCGGGGATGGAACGGCAGACCCACTGTGCCGTTCAGGCGGTGTTTCCAGGCACAGGTTTCTACACCTGAGCAGCTGTGGTGTTATATATACTGTGGGGAGACATCCTGTGGCTCCTGTGGCCTGTGCTGAGAGAGAGAGAGAGGACAATTAATTTTCTACATAAATATTTGACCTTTTTTTTTTTTGCTACTATTACTTATCCCAGAATTAAGTAATTTTTTTTTTTTTTTGCTACTATTACTTATCCCAGAATTAAGTCATTTCTTTTTTTTTTTTGCGACTATTACTTATCCCAGAATTAAGTCATTTGTTTGGCAGTAGTGGTGAGTGTCACCACTACTGCAAAACACTCACTGAGGCGCGGCCACTCATTAACTACTGCTGCTGCTGTTGTTAGTGCCACTATTACTACGGCCACAGTGTGTCTTCAATCTGGCAGCAAAGGGGGGGGGGGGAGTCAGGCGACCCGGGCTGACCTCGTCTTGCAAACGTTGCTTCTCTTGACCTCCTCCTCCTGTTCCTCAATCCTGTAATGAGATATTAATAATTGAAAGTGATGATGATATAAATATTTTGTATGACATGTATCTTACACGGGCATACTTCCCGTGTAAAGCATCTGTACAAGTTGCTTATACAGATGAATGAAAGATGAATGTTAATTAATCCATCAATCCATCATTGGGGGCATACGCCGGGGGGCGCGTCGCCTCGCCCACCCTACAACGCCACTCCCGGGGTCACCACGGGCGAGTCCCCATGCAGGCTGTCTTCCCATACCAAGCAGCTCTCGACAAGAAACATCAACTTGCCTCGGTCACGAGCCTTGTGGGCGCCCCCTTGGCCTCCTCCACACCGGATTGTCTCTTACAGATACAAAATCAATTTTTTTTTAAATAAATATTATAATTTTTTTCTTTTCAAATAAAAAAAATCAACAACCCTGGATGTGGTCGATCTCCTTAGCTACCCCTCCGGCATTACTATACCATGTCCAGCGGTGCAGCTCTGGTCTCTGATACCCAGAACCTGCAATTCTCAACCTTCTGGACCTGGCAAATTCAGAAGCAGAGTTAATGTTTGTGGCAGCGGAGCCATGGGGACCAACACATAACTCGTAGCCATCTGTCACAGTGCCAGTAGCAGCATGGAATGTATTTCAGCAACACATTATTTCTTTGAGTACCGTATCAATAATATATTTACGTAGTTCTTTTTTCCTATTTCAGGGACTCTTATTTCTTTGAGTACCGTTTCAACTCGTGTATTTACTGTTATTTCTCCTCCCCCAGCGTGGAAGTTCTGCCAAGATGCAGACAGCAACAGGAACCACAAGACAGAGACTGCTGCTGGTGTCAGTGAGGACGACTAAACACCTCATTCCTCTCCCCTCAAGTTCCTGATCCACAGATGTACTACCTCATTTATTAACGCTGTATACAAGTCAATGAGTTATATTTTTAACCCGTGCGTTTGTTTATCCAGCATTTACATTAGAGTATTGGCTGTGGGTTTTAAACTTAAAAACTTTTGTGGGTTAACATTTGGGACACTGTGAAGTCAATGCAAAGATTAGAGTTATGGATGGAAAATTGGTGGTTTATGTGTTGTTACCTAGGTGAAACAGGAAAAGAAACTCGTACTGCATCTCACAGTCCAGTATCTACCAGATTGACTTTAGCCGAACACATATTCTTGAGTACACTTTTCATAAGTTATTTCCGAGTTCTTTTTCCTTTTCAGGGAACTTATTTTTTTATTCCACTCGTGTATTGATGTTTGTCATCCCGAGCGTGGAGTTCTGCAAGACAGACGCAAGAAGCAAAAGAAGAGACTCGTTGAAACATAAACAACCTCATCCTCGCCAAGTTCTTTCCACAATTACCGCAATTATCGCTATACAATCAGAGTTCAATTTTCCTGGTTGTTATCCAATTTCCATCAGCAGTTCGCATGTTTTTAAAGCACTTTTACGTCATCGGTAAAAATAATTTTGCACTACGATAAACAAAAGGTTAAATGCAAAAGTTAGGTGTGTCCGAGACTGAAGGGGGAGTGCTTGCGATAATCTCATATTACCAGTTGTAAGAGTACTCTACTGTCCCGTCCCAAATTACTTTATCATTTCTGAAGTCCTGAATCTTTTTTCAATCCTATGGCCACAAAGTTCGGTACACAAGCTCCTATTGGAAGCGTTCTTTTTATAACCAGTTAAGAGAAAATGAAGGTGGGTTGCAGGGAAATTAAGTTCTGGTGAAGAGTAAGTCCAGTTGACATTATAAATTATAGCAAAGGGGCATCGCAAGTTTCATCGCAAATTTTAGAAAAGGCTGTTCGCAACGATTATCATGAAAAAATATAAATAAACCTGACATTAAAGAGCATTTTTAACATTAAAATAGAAGTCTCCTGTCATAAAATAAAATTCATCTCTAGACTCTTAAACACTCTATAAAACAAAAATATTCTAAAGTCTAGATTGTATTAGTGTTTAATACTTCTGTATTCCTATTCTGTTTCTGTCTATATTTGTTACTTGTCTTCACAATTAAGTCTTTGTCTCTTTTAGGGTTTTTCTTTACTTTTACACTAAACAGTCTACTGGCTAGTAATCACTAATCTAAGTAATCTACTAATCTTCCTCCTCCTCCCCCGCACTTTGAAGGTGGTGACCGTCACAATTATTGCAATTGCGTTTCAAAATTTTGGCGGTTCGCAACCCACAATTTTTTCAGGCATCAGCAATTGTGCAATTCCGCAACCGAATTACCCATTCCGCAAGTTGCGAATTGTGGAATTGCGGAATTGCGGAATGCCCACCTTTGATTATTAGCACTATTAATGTATTAGTGTGATTAACATGGGTATTTTCAGTCTAAATATATCAGATTAATTAAAATACATAAAAAAAGTACATGTACAGTATTGCATATGTCAGACAGTAGTTATGTAAATAATTATAGATAGGAAAGATATACCTACCTCAATAAAGGTAATAGGGGTGCGCATGGCCTCGGTGCTCATCTCCGTCTCATTAGCCCTTGAGCCCGTAGTGGGTGTGACTTCCAGGTTACCACACATCCAGGATTCCCCAGGTACCCATTCATCCACCTGTCACAGAAAGGAAGGATCAACAGCTGAGTGGGCTGCACGCCGACTGTCATGGCCGGAATTCCAACCAGGGCCCTGAAGGATAAATAAATAAATAAGAAATAAAAAAAAAATTATAAAATTGATTGAAAATATATTAAATACAAGGCTTGTGTCATCACACCATGAAATGGCTGTGTGTGTGTGTGTGTGTGTGAGGTCCCAGCATTACCCAAGGTCGGTAATAATGAGCTCCAAGCTCGCACTGAGAGGGTGAAACTGGCGATCGCGAGTCTGACTCGCGTGGGACATGGGTGAATGACACTACACGCCACTGACGTGGCTAGGTATCTATCAATGGGGGGGGGGGGGGCACAGCTGTGTATGGGGGCCCGGAGGGAGGGGGGGCACAGCTGTGTATGGGGGCCGGGGGGGGGCACAGCTGTGTATGGGGGCCCGGGGGGGCACAGCTGTGTATGGGGGCCCGGGGGGGGCACAGCTGTGTATGGGGGCCCGGGGGAGGGAGGGGGGCACTAGGTAAGCGGAGTTCAGGGCCATTCTGATGCCACCAAGAAGGGTGTTAGGGCATAGCGTCAGTCACAGGTTCCAGCAGATTACTGCAGCCATGGGACCATTGGGGGGGGGGGGGGGGGGGGGGGCACCTGGCGGGCTCCGTAGCTACGCCACGGGCTACAGCCGATCTGACGTTATATAAGGCAGAAAGATAACGAGGCAACAGCCATTACTTTGCAGGGAGGACTAAACAACCTCAAATCACACGTAAGCCCTCCCTCCCAGCGGCGCCGCCAGGACATGGTGACTGGGGTGGCCAAGGCTGGCCAATGTGGGCTGGCCAGGGCATAGCCGTTATAAAGAAAGGGTTGAATTTTCATTACACCCCTGACTCAGATCTGGGATGGCCATTTTGAGATATCAGGGTAGGCCATGGCCACCCCTAGACCCGCCACGGCCCACTCATTCCTCCCCTTTCTCTCTCTACATAACGTGCACTGCAGAAATATGAAGAAAAGCAAAAGCAACAAAATAAAGCGTTGTTTGGCCAAAAATCAGCCCCTACCTCCTTCCAGCTGCCTGCACACACACCCTGCTTCCTCCTCCCAGCTGCCCTGCACAAACACCCTGCTTCAACAGTGCTTCCTCCTCCCAGCTGCCCTGCACACACACACCCGCCATGATCGCTGGCGCGGCCTCGACTACCGCTCGTCCCAGAATACTCAAGCAACTCAACTCTGTTCAATACTGCTTCGAAACACTAAACCTTTCCCTTATTTCCTTCTCACGCCCTGACCTGTTGACCTATGACCAATAATTATTGACCTGTAACGTTATTTAAGCCTTAAATGTTAGGAAATGTGAGTTACTAATAGTGTTGGTAGTTTTAAAGCTTATATTGATAGGGTTCGTTAGTGCTTCGAACTCACTAACAGTGTCGCAGAGGATTGTGGGTAGGACATCATCTTTATTTATTTTTTGCTACTTAGTTTGTGGGTTGTTAAAGGACTGGATTGCTTTGTTACTACTACCACTACTACTACAACAACCACTATCACTACCACCACCACCACCACTACTCTCACACAATTCCTTTCATCCTCCTCTTGAAAATGAGACCCAACACGACACACATTCAACCACCAATACTACTACTACTACTACTATTACTATAGTAGTCTACTAATACTACAACAACCACTACCACCACTACTCTCACACAATTCCTTTCGTCGTCCTCTTCAAAACGAGACCCAACACGGCATATATTCAACACCCACCCACTGGAACTTTCTCACCCCACCCCCCTACAGGCAGGGGCGTGGCTAGGTATCTATCCATGGTAGTAATAATATCAATAATAGCGATCTATCTATCTATCTATTCTGATGAAACATAGAAGGGTATAAGGAGAGAGAGAGAGAGAGTGGTAGTAGTAGTAGTAGTAGTAGTAGTAGTAGTAGTAGTAGTAGTAGTAGTAGTAGCAGTAGTAGTAGTAGTAGTAGTAATAGTAGTAGCAGTAGTAGTAGCAGTAGTAGTAGTAGTACTAGTAGCGGTAGCAGTAGTAGTGGTAGCAGTAGCAGTGGTAGTAGTAGTAGTAGTAGTAGTAGTAGTAGTAGTGGTAGTAGTAGTAGTAGTAGTAGTAGTAGTAGTAGTAGTAGTAGTAGTAGTGGTAGTAGTAGTGGTAGTAGTAGTAGTAGTAGTAGTAGTAGTAGTAGTAGTAGTAGTAGTTTCCCTAATCAATGTTTTATGAGATAAATAATGACAAAAAAATAGAAAAAATTAAAATGATGATAAAAATAAAGACTTGTAAATGACATTAACCCTTTCACGCACGAAAAGTTTATTAAGTTTTTCCGTCCACTGCGACATCAGTCTGGGGCTCTCTAAGTTGCCCCGCGGAATGGCCTGACTGTGATTGTGACTGGCGAATGTTTTGTTTATGTTATCAATTTCAACCACGATTATTCTTTTTTCCTGGCATTATTATATATCGTTGGTTTTGCAAGAGATTATTCTGCCTTATGAAAGGCAAAAATAACAATAAATGCAAGTAAATAGCGGAGTTTAACGACTTCAAAAAACATTGAATAAAGAGAAATAAGAAATACTTACGTTCACCACTTCGTAGCTCGATACTTCCTGAGTCGACTTTTTATGGTTTATATGCCAATAAAAGAGGACTTTTATGAGGATTCCAACACTACCATTATAATTTTCATATGGCCAGTAGATTTTGAGAAAATGGAGGAAAACAGAAACACATGTTGGAAGACGGATGGCTAAGAAGGCGGGCTAACACGCTGCCTGCTGAGAGTGAACAGGGACACGGGCCCTTATCACTTCAAATCCATTCGCACGAGCGAGTTGACAATTAGTTTATTTTATAGGTCTAGCATGGATCGTTTACGCATAAAATTTTGACGCGATTCTGATAAATACTTTATTTTTGGCGAATTCTTTTATGTTTTTTGACGCAATTCGCGTCAAAAGCTAAGATGTACACGGGCTCGTTTTGACGCGATCGCATAACCGTGCGTGAAAGGGTTAAGATAAAAATGAATGCTACAAATAAATATAATAAGATTATGATCAAAAACACAGATTTATGAGTCACTGATCAATAAACAAAAAAAACAACTAAAATGATGACAAGAAAACAACAGAAACCCCAAAAAAACTAAAAATCTATGAAAACTACCAACCCCCAAAAATGCTGAAATCTTTAGAAATCTGAAATTTCACCGCATACAACCGAACCAAGATGCTTCTACCACTATAACTACCACTACCACAGCTACCACATTCACCACACTGACCTCCTGGGCAGCACCGAAGCCAAAGACACTGTCGGCAAAATCCTCCTCCGCGCCTCTTTGTCCTCCGGAGCGAAAGTCTCCGAATATCCGTGGGAATAATTCCTGGGGATCCAGCGTGGTTTGATATCTGCACTGTTGGTTGGCCTGGAGTCCCTGTGTGTACTGATTGGAAGCCTCTCCGGTGGCATCATAGTGCCGCCTCTTCTCTTCATGCCCGAGGACCTGTAGAAGGGGTTGTTATAGTGGTGGTAGTAGTAGAAGGGGTTGTTATAGTAGTGGTAGTAGGTGGTAGTTGTAGTAGTAGTGGTGGTAGTAGTAGAAGGGGTTGTTATAGTGGTGGTAGTAGGTGGTAGTTGTAGTAGTAGTGGTGGTAGTAGTAGAAGGGGTTGTTATAGTAGTGGTAGTAGGTGGTAGTTGGATGTGTGTCGTGTTGGGTCTCGTTTTGAAGAGGAGGATGAAAGGAATTGTGTGGTGGTGGTTGTAGTGGTTATAGTAGTAGTAGTAGTAGTAGTAGTAGTAGTAGTAGTAGTAGTAGTAGTAGTAGTAGTAGTAGTAGTAGTAGTAGTAGTAGTGGTGGTAGGTGTTATAGTGGTTGTAGTATTAGTCATAAAAGGGCATTATCGCGATAACGATATCGGGTTATCGGTTATCCTATTTTTTTCCCCCGCGTTATTGACTCATCGGTATCACCAATACTTTTGGTTCCAAACTAGCGATAATCGATAATTTTATTTTTTGGTTCACATTTGGATCACAGGTCAACCAAGTTCAAGGCTGCTCACATTGTGAAGGTAGGTCCGAGCTGGGAACCGAACAACTGCTCACATTGAGAAGGTGTGGCTGCGGGCCAAATGGATAGACAGTCTGGCAGACCCAGCCTTCAACAGTGAGAAGGTGCTCATTGACCTCTTCTTGAGGTGCAACACGGCGATGCCGTCCAGCGCCGCGGTGGAGCGCTTGTTCTCCCTTGGCAAGGACATCAACAGGGCCAAGAGCTCCCTGTCTGATGAAAACTTCAACATGCTCATGTTTATGAAGGGGAACATGCTGCAGAACCTGGTCTAGACTGTGGCTGTGCAAAAGACATTTTTAGTAGTTTAAACTTTCAAATGTAGTTATTTTACTTAAAAACAGTACTTTTCATTAGTGAAGCGACAGGATAAACATTGAATTTAGAAGATATTAGTGTGCAAAAGGTAAATGAAGGGTTTTCTAACAGTTTACTGATAGCATTTAAGATTTTTTATTTAAAATATCAATATCGTTATCGCTAGTATCGGAATTTTGGATTTATCGGTTATCGCCTTATCGGGCGATAAATTTATCGCCAGTTATCAATTATCGGTTATCGTTATCAATTTATCGGTTATCGTGATAAATTTTTTCGTTATCGCGCCCACCTATGGTAGTAGTGGTGGTAGGTGTTATAGTAGTAGTAGTAGTAGTAAGGGGTTAGTTAGAAAGGGTTGTAGTGTAGAAGCCTGTAGAAGGGGTTGTTATAGGTGGTACTGGGTGTCATAGGTGGTACTGGGTGTTATAGGTGGTGTTATAGGCCAGTCCTTTGTGATGTAAAAACAAAACAAACAAAAAACTTATACTGTTAAGAGTGGTGGTTCTGAAATCACAAAAATTAAAGCTATTTCACACACACACTACCTCTCTCTCTTTCTCTTAAATTATCTCACTTGCTCTCTTTCTTTAATTGTCACTTTTTTTTCTTTTTCTCTCTCTAATATGTAGTTACTCACAATTTTCTCTTAATATTTTTCTCTCTCTTAAATGATCTCACTTTCTCTTTCTAAACACTTAACACTCTCTCTCTCTCTCTCTCTCTCTCTCCTCACCTCATAGGCCACGGATACATCAGTAAACATTTTTTGGGCCGCCGGATCCTCCCTGTTAACATCGGGGACTTTTTAGCATTATGTAACTTAACTTCTTTCTAAGCACCAACTTATAGTAGTCCTTTAGCGTGTGCTGTATGTGTGCGTGGCAGTTGTGCGGCTTGGCTCGTCCGGATAGAAGACGTATAGGGTTTGTAGGTGTTGTGTGTGTGTTAGTGTGGTCGGGGTGGGTTGGTGGGTGGTGTGTGCGTTGTCCGTTTTGAAAGGAGGAGTAAGAACTTGTGTGTTGGGGTGGTGGTAGTGGTGGTGGTAGTGTGGTGGTGGTTGTGTGGTGGTGGTGGTGGTGGTAGTGGTGGTGGTTGTGTGGTGGTGTATGGTGGTGGGGTTGTGTGGTGGTGGTGGTGTGGTGGTTGTAGTGGTGGTGGTGGTGGTGGTGTAGTGGTGGTGGTTTGTAGGTGGTGGTGATTATGGTGGTGGTGGTGGGGTGGTGGTGGTGGTGGTGGTGGTGTGGTGGTGGTGGTGTGTGTGGTGGTGGTGGTGGTGGTTGTAGTGGTGGTGGTGTAGTGGTGGTGGTTGTGTGGTGTGATATGGTGGGGTGGTGAGTGTGGTGGTGGTGGTGGTGGTGGTGGTGGTGGTGGTGGTGGTGGTGGTGGTTGTAGTGGTGGTGGTGGTGGTGGTGGTGGTGGTGGTGGTGGTGGTGGTGGTGGTGGTTACATAAAGATTACCTGATTACATATTTTAGATGATATATATTATTTGGCACATAAATAGCCATATTTCCGACAACGAGTGCCAGATGCATTCAATACCAGGGCTTTGAAACGGTTTAAGGGAACGAAAACAAAAACCCAAACGAACGAAATTATGCTCGGAACAAAAACGGAAACAGAACCGAACGTAATCATATTTACTGTTCCGGAGCAAACACGCTATTTTTAAAATCCCTGTCACGGTTAATAAAGTCATTTTTTTGTTCCCTGCCATATTTGGTCACTAATCCATTGTCCCTTCCAGTACTCAAATGATTGAAGTCAATGCATCTGTATCACATACAACTTCAATTAAGTCTACTGTATTTGTTCACATGGCAATTGACAATGTGGTTTTGTTTCAAATAGTATCAGACTCACTCTAGCAAAATTGCTACCCAAAATAGAAAGAAGAGAAAAATTCTTGAAAAAAGTCATATACCATCAGAATCTGGTGTGTAAAAATAAAAAATAAAAATATGAAGGCAAAAATGCATATCAGGAAAAAATGTAAATTACTCACTGTATCAAAATTGGAACCGAAAATAGAAAGAAGAGCAAAATTCTCGAAAAAAAGTCCTCTACCATCAGAATCTGGCGTATAAACAAAAAAAACTAAAATATGTAGGAAAAAGTATCTCTTAGGAGATTATTAGGGGTATATTATTGTACCTCTATTAAGGGTATATAATATCCTACCCCTCTAATTATATGTACTCTTAATAGAGATTATTAAATAGGGTACTAATATCACAGATATATTTCACCCTGTTTCCTTATAAAAGCATTTTACTCCATAACTATTAGGCCGAGAGTAAAAATGCATAGAAGCAAAGTTGTTAAGGTTGATGTGTTCTATCCAATGCCATTATCAGAAGTCAATTATCTCTTGTAGATTTTGAGATATTTAATAGTATGTCAAAAATACACCAATACAATTTTCTCACTTATTGAAACTCCAAATTAAGTTTGCTATGGCTCATCAGAAAGGCCTGCTCAAGCTTTATCTTTACTCTATCCTAGAAATTTCCTGTCAACCTCATAGTTTTCGAGTTATTTGAGAAAATATGATTTTTTACTGAAAATCAAAGGTTCTAAATCTGAATAGGGGCAGGTGACAAGTGGGGTTCCACAAGGATCTGTTTTGGGTCCATTACTATTTTTCATTTACATCAACTTGGATAGTGTGATTAGCAGTGATATCAGCAAGTTTGCTGATGATACTAAGGTAGGTAGGATTATTGGATCACAGTCTTATGTAAACATATTGCAGGGAGACTTAGATAAATTAAATGAGTCGGCAGTCAGGTGGCAGATGGAATTTAATATTGATAAGTGCAGCGTTATGAATGTTGATAGAAAAAACCCTGGTAATAGGTCACTGCACTGAATGATAAGATCCCGTTCCAAAGGTCCATAAATCTTGATTAGATAGGTAACTTGGGGACAAGTGGGTGCTGGCGACCAATATTTGATGTAATTTTAACCACAATAAGGCAATTAATAAAATCAATGGTTTTGATATACTCATATACCATGAACATTGGTTAGAAGAAATAGCATTTGAAAGTATGATCTACTCATGTATGGTTCGACAGCTTTAAGGAACTGTTACGTCAAAATGTTTGGGTGAATATATTTCTCCATTGATGCTGAAAGATTATAGATTGTGTGCACAATGGTAGTATGA
The DNA here is from genome assembly GCA_016584305.1 of Chionoecetes opilio. Lineage (NCBI taxonomy): Eukaryota > Metazoa > Arthropoda > Malacostraca > Decapoda > Majidae > Chionoecetes > Chionoecetes opilio. Next base: position 158,477 of record JACEEZ010021422.1, on the reverse strand, counting down.
TTTCTTATTCTCCATATTATTTCTCATCTCAATATTATTTCTACTTCCAAATACTATTTCTTCTAACCAATGTTCATGGTATGGACAACTTATTGGACATGAGTATATCAAAACCATTGGTTTTATTAGTGAAAACCTGATTTTCAACATAAGAACACTTAAGATTGCCTTATTGTGGTTAAAATAACATCAAATATTGGTCGCTGGCACCCAGTTGTCCGCAAGTTACCTATCTAATCAAGATTTATGGACTTTTGGAACGGGATCTTATTATTCAGTGCATGACTTATAGATACACTATACGCAATGTATCGCTGAAAAGATCAGAAGGTGAGAAAGATCTGAGAGTGAGGGTGAGCTCACACCTCCGACCTAGGAAACAATGTATTGAGCAGGGCTTTGAAACGGTTTAAGGGAACGAAAAAGAAAACCGAAACGAACAAAATTATGCTCAGAACTAAAACTAAAACTAAAACGTTATCATATTTACTGTTTCCGGAGCAAAAACGCTATTTTGAAATCCCTGTAACCGGTTAATAACGTTATTTTTTCGTTTCATGCCATATTTGGTCACTAATCCATTGTCACTTCCAGTAGCCAAATGATTTAAGTAAATGCATCTGTATTACATACACACATTAATTAAGTCTACTGTATTTGTTCACTTGGTAATTGACGATGTAGTTTTGTTTCAAATAGTATATCTTATGCACCACTTTTCAGTTAATTTGTGAAGAATAACTATTTTTTACCTTTTATAATTATGAATTTATGTCTTGTGATATGCATCACGTTCCTTTATTTTATTACACCTTCCAATCGTGCAATCGTTAAACTATTATACTGCAGTTTGGTTTAAGAATATGCTTAGATTAATATCCAGTATTTGAAAAGGGATAATATATCGTGAGTATGTGCTTCAATGTTTAACTATGTTCATAGCCTAATGCTTGGTGCGCCGAACTTCGGTGTGAGTGTCCTAAGTTCGAGTCCTGGGAGTAGCACATGTAGTCATTGACTTCATTGATTAGGTTTATTTAATTATTGGGCTGGTGATATTACGAATTAATATAGTTTTACCATATATAATATCAATAAATAATTACTGATTCATGTCTTTACGACAACTGAGATTGCATACTCCTACACTACGCTTCCTGTATTGTATATGTAAATGTGTTGCCTTATTTAAGTCGTATAATAATATAGTTCTTACGACATCTAAGGGTTTGATTTTGTTGGATACTATGCACCATGAAATGTATGGCTTTATTACCATCTATAAGAATGTAGTCATGTATAGGCATTATTATTTATTAGGGCTAATAGCATATTCATTACATGGTTTGAGAATAACGTTCTAACCGGTTTTCATTTAGTTCTAACCGGTTCAGGAACGTTATGTTTGGAGGAGGAACGAAAAACGGAATGTTAATAATACTGTTTCTGATCGGAACGAACCGTTTGAGAAATTATTTTGTTTTCAAGCCCTGGTATTGAGGCTAGAAATAGAGCTAATAGGGTGTTAGGATTGATTACCAGAAGTGTTAAAAGTAGAAGTGCTGAGGTTATTCTAAAGCTTTATTTGGTTCTAGTCAGACCTCACCTAAACTATGCAGTTCAGTTTTGGTCTCCATATTACAGGATGGATATAGCCTTGTTAGAATCAATGCAGAGAAGGATGACCAAAATGATACAAGGGATGCGTAACTTTAGTTATGAGAAGAGATTGAAGCTATTAAATTTACACTCACTCGAGAGACGCAGAGTAAGGGGCGATCTGATAGAAGTTTTTAAGTGGATAAATGGATATAATAAAGGAGAGGTAGGAAAAGTTCTTACGGCTAGTAACCAGGGTAGAACAAGAAGTGACAGATTAAAGCTGGAAAAGCTTAGATTTAAAAAAGAAATAGGGAAAAACTGGTTCACAAATAGGGTGGTAAATGATTGGAATGAATTGGAATTGTCGCCTCCGTGGTGCAGTGGCTAGCGTGCCTGACTACGAATCTGCGGGCCCTGGTTCGATCCCGGGCCAGGGCAAGTCGGTGAGCCTACCCAGCTGTTCTTCCTTCCTTTCGGGGTTGATAAATGGGTACCTGGGGTAACCTGGGGAAGGTAACTGTGGTAACCCGGGTGTCACACTAGCCCTGTGTCCCGGGGTAACGGGTCCTCACCCACCACAGGCTCTAAGGGCTAATGTCACGGAGATGAGCACCGAATGTCACGCACAGCATAGCGTATGCTCCCATCTTTACCTTTTACTACTTGCATACAAAATACATCTCATATTATTGAATCATGCAAGAACGGGTCCCTATAGTGGTAAGTAGATGAACAAGAGAAAGACGAACATAAGTAGCGATAGCAATGGTTTTAATCAATAATGAAAAAAAGAAGAAAAAAAAGAGAAAGGAAGATTGACTTACTTGAAGGAATCAGAAGGATCCGCTGCGTGTTATTCTGTTCTCCTGTGTTCCGTCAAGACGCTCCCCGTAGACGGTGACCCCGAGGCAGGTGGTAACGCTTGAACTTTGGTTAATTTCTTGGTGTCTTTGCCCAATGACTTTCTCGTGGAGGGAAAAGAGGTTCACTTTCCCTCTGTGCAGGTCAGCGCCTCGCTATAAACACTTTCTTATCGGGATTCCTTCATTAAGTTGGTTGTTCATTCTCTTTACACCTCCATCAACCCGCCTGTACTGCAGTGGATGTCAGTCATTTTCCTTCAACCATGTCTTCATAATGGCGGTTCCATAGATGAATAAATCACGCTATTCATTCACACCCAGAGGAAGAGGCACGTTCCGCCCAGTTCTGCTGCATAATGTTCCCAAAACACTGTCCGACAGTCACTCAGCGGCACGAGGTGATGGTCATTTAATAACTTACATATTTCAGGTCTTTCTTTTAGTTTCAAGTTTGATGCAGAAAGCATACTGATTACTCACTCCGAGTTTCGAAGAAATGACTGGTGGGTGGGGGGCGGGATCAGAATATTGTTAACTCATCACCCTGGAGTATCCACTCTGGGGGTGAGCGATTGAAAATTTGGGTCGTCCATAGTTTATGTACTGCAGCAAACTTGTCATGAGACCTGGTTGACAGCACAGCAAACAGCACCAGGCACACACTTGTGAGATTCAGCCAGGCGCTAACAAGCATCCGCGCATTACCAACACCGCGACAGGAACGCATCTAACGTGGTCACATTGGCCCCGAAAGGGCTGCGGTGGGTCTTGGCTGCCACTCACTCTGTTATGAGCACTTCAGTCTTGACGATGTGCCCCGCCACCCATTTCTCCAAGTCCATTGCAATATCCAAGAAAGAGTCCGGGCCGCCTTGCTCCAGACAGAACTTTTTAAGAACAGTAAGGGCATGCAGTGCCTCATCGGGGGACGTGGGGTCCACCACACCCTCGCTTCCGATGCGTAGCTCGGCCTCCCCCTCCTGCTCCACGGTGGTCTGCACCTCGCTGTCTATCTTCAAATAAGACTCGAAAGTCACTTCCCTCGGAATGTCGAGGCCTGAGCGGCGAGCACGCTCAAGCAAAGACAGAGCGTTCTCTTTGTCCGGACCCGTGCCGTCTGCATTGTTCTGAGTTGCCTGCAGCCCCGCCTTCTGAAAGCTCTTTACGATCAGCTCCGTCTTAACCTGTTTCCAAGAGTGTTGCAGCATCTCCATGGCCTGGTGGAGCGTCACCTCGTAAGTGTGTCCAGCCTCAAGGGTGTCTACCATCTTTTCAAGCACCAACTGGCGATACAGGCTCTTGAGGGTGTGGATCACGCCCCGCTCCACCGGCTGCAGCCTGGACGTGGTGTCGGCGGGCAGGAACACCAGCTGAACACTACTCAGAGCCTTCGGCCTGGAATGAGCTGGACAGTTCTCCACAATGATCGATATTGTTCTATTTGAATTTTGGTACTGTTCGTCTAGCTGACGCAACCAGCTCTCGAACAATGCAGAGGTCATCATCGCAGAATCATTGGTCTCAAAAGACAGAGGCAAAGTTTTCTTGCATCTACGCCCCATTTGCTTGCCCAGAGGGCTTCTGGCCAACAATAAGTAGCGGAAGCTTCTCACTGCCGTCCATGTTCACCGCTACCAGGACCGTGACTCTCTCTTTAACCCACGTCCATTTGTGACCATCCTCCCCCTTCACCGTCAGCATTTTGTCGGGTAGTAAGTTGTAGAACAGCGCCGTCTCGCCCGCGCTGAATATGTCTCTAGCTTGCCTCTCCTTCAAGAGGGACGGAACAGTGTCGCTAAGCCACGTGCTAGCCAGGTCCTCCGCAGTTTCTGAGTGGCCGAACTCTTCCACGCCTATATTTTCCGAGAACCACTCGTCCAATTGTTCTTCAGTTTCCTCGACGGTGTTGCTCAAACCCGAAACAGCATTTGAAAGCCAAGACGGTGACGAGTTTTCTATCTGACCCGAAGTGACGTCGGGGGCCACGGCTGGCATAGAGGGAGGAAACAAAGAGTGGGAAGAGACGTCAGTGTCCATGACGGCCTCGCGTGAGGCGAAGACTGTGGGGTTGGGCAGGCGATCCTGTGCCTCGTTGAAGGTACCCAACATACCTACGTCTAGGCTATTCTTCGGGTTGAAGGAGAGGCCGTGTCGAGCCTTGAAGCGGTCCAGCCAACCCACGCTGCAAGAGAATTCAGGATGGCCGAGCTCCTGTGCCAATGTCACGCCCATGCCCTGCAGCACCGGGCCTGTTATGGGGATGCCTGCCGCACGTGCGTATCGAAACCACGTGAGCAGCGCCTCCTCCACGTCTGGGTATGCTGCAGTGCGCATACGTCGACGGCCCACTGCGTAGCGTTGCGATTTGAACTGCGTCAGAATCTTCTCTTTGTTTTTCATGATGGTTGAGAGCGTAGACGGCCGCACTCCCCACTCCCTTGCTATGTCAGCTTTTTTCTTGGCGCCACGAGACTCCACCTGCTCAATCAGCTTAGCCTTATTAGCTATTGTTAACTCCTGCCGGTCTCGTTTAGCAAGCTTGAGCTCCCCGCCACCCTTCAGACCCGCTCCCAACGGCATACGATCATTCTGCATCATTTCCGGTGATAACGGAAGGCCTGAGGGATTCGCTGCCTCTGAAGGGGAATGCGAAGTGTTCTCCTCCCTCGTAAGAGGATCGTTGGTATTTTCTGCCATGTTGCTGTCCTGCCCTTCCTGGCTGTCATTCCTTGAACATTCTGTCTTTGACAACTGAGCCAAATATTTTGCCATTTCAAATGGAGGTGGATCTTCCTTATTCTTGTCCATAGGTCCAGGATTGCCTTCGACGCCCGCCACAGCGTTATTATCACAGTGTTTCTCCTTCCTCACGTCCTCAAAGGAAAGGAGTGAGGCCTTCCGTATCCCCAGCAGTTCACAGTCAGAATACTGCATCTTGGATTTTTTATCTTCCTTTAATCCTCCTGTTCTAGCCCCTTCCTGCAACCTGGCGGGTGTTTTGGCTATCTCAGATGGCTTCATGGCATTTTTCATCATCTGCAACTGTTGGGCGTACAACTTCAAGATTTCCGAGGGCTGAGCGTTACTTTTGGATTTTTCAGCTTCAGCTTCTGGCTTAGTTTCCTCCTCGATTCCAGCTTCTAGCCGCGCCCTCTCCTCCTCCTCCGCCCTAATCTTGGCTTGAATAGCATCCTGCGCTGCCTTTTTGGCCATTTCTAACTGCTGGGCATAACCTTTGGCAAAATCAAAAGGATGCCCAGACGTTTTATGTCCTGGTTTTGTTCTCACTGAGGGCTGAGGCGCCGTCTTAGGCATTTCTAAGGGCATTTCCATACTCTGTTGGGCGTCAGGGAGAGACTGCGGGATGTCCTCCTTGACCGAACCACTATCTCGAGGCCGGGGGCACTCCTGGAAGCCTTGATCAGAGTTGTGCTGCAGGAGGCTCTGCTGAGAGTGGGTGGGCCTCACCTCGTAAGGCTGCATCCTCGGCATCTCGTACTGGTGGCTGCCTCGTTCCATCTCATAACCCACAGGTCCTCGCGGAATGTCGTAGGGTATGTTTCCGCTTCTAAGAGGCTCAAATGGCTGAGCGACGCCCCGGGTTATGTCATAGTGGTGCTGGACGCCGCTACGAGCCATCTCAAACTGTGCACTTCTCTGTGCATGGAAGGGTGCCTCGAGGTGCTGGTGTGCACTGAGGTGCCTCGTCATGTCAAAATGAGGCGCTGAGTTGTGAGTGATTTCAAACTGATTGGCGACATCTCTCGCCATATCACAGGACTGGTGTGCGTTCTTCCCCATGTCGAAAGGCTGGTAAGCACTTCGCTCCATAGCTGAATGCTGAGTGACGTATCTGTTCACGTCGAAGGGTTGATGCTCACTCCTTGGCAAACAGTAGGCTTGTGTCACTCCCATGACCCCTTCACACAGCTGAGCGTCACCCTTCGCCATGTCGTTGCTAGAATGGACCCTACCCATAACTACGTCACGGTTTGTTTACATCGGTGCATTGTGGGGATAAGGCGGGGTCGCCGTGGGTGGACCTACGAAGGGAAAACTACGGCGATGGAAGAATGTAGTTATTTTGCGCGAAATTTATATTCCAGGTGCTATATTGCTGTGCTCTATTCTCTCTGACAACACTATAGACTCATATAGAGAAGACCTGAGGTAATGGCTGATGTGCAGAGGCTTCTAAACCAAGAAAACAGAGTCATAACAGAGCCTCGTCAAAAGGTAAGCAACTGGTAGGTACGTAATGTGTCCCTACCACTTGCTTACTTCTTAATGAGACTCTGCTGTGACTGTTTTCCTGGTTTAGAAGCCTTTGCACATCAACCATCACCTCAGGTCTTCTCTATGTTGTCAGCGAGCACGGAAATATAGCACCTGGAATATCAATTTCGCCCAAAACTACTCTAAATTTTTTCATCGTCGTAGTCTTCTCTTTGTAGGTTGTACATATTTATGGTTATGATAGTATTAAAATACCTTATTAATTGAGTTCCTTTTGTTGTCTTTCCTCATAATAAGTAGTGGTACATCATGGTATAAGTGTTACTTGACGAGCCAATGAATACTCTTGAGTCTATACCAACATCACCAACCTTTGCTTTGATTTATCTTATTACTCCATCCATAAACAAGTTGCATAACCACAGTGACATTACCCATCCTTGCCTCATGGTACCTGGTACTGTCGTCTACCGATATTTTTATCCCTACACAAATCGGGAAAACTCGCCGACGGTAATGGTTAGGTTAGATTTTGCTTTGATTTATCTTATTACTCCATCCATAAACAAGTTACATAACCACGGTGACATTACCCATCCTTGCCTCATGGTACCTGGTACTCTCGTCTACCGAAATGCTCGTACCTACACAAATCGGGAAAACTCGCCGACGGTAATGGTTAGGTTAGGTTAGGTAAAGGTCAGTTAGGTTAGGTATTCATAATCACAGGTAAAAGCTTATTAGTTATACATACATACTCCACTCCATACACACTCTTTAAACCTTCAATACATCCCACATTCCCTCCCGTCTACTCTGTCATATGCTTTGGTATTAGTCCAGATGAACACCGAACTCACTTTGGTGGACGAAAATATTTTTTTCTGGTGTGTTTTTATGTGTTTTGAATGAATCTGCTAACCGTTTCTGTCGCAATTTTTTTTTTTTTTTTTTTTTTTGCAAAAATGACAAAAAAATTGAACCTAAACCTAACCTAACCTAACCTTTACCTATACCTATACCTAACCTAACCCATACTTTACCTAACTATATATATATATATTATAAAAAAAAAAAAAAAAAAAAAATAATAATCTTTACCTAAAAAAAAAAAAAAAAAAAATGCGACAGAAATGGTTAGCAGATTCATTCAAAACACATAAAAACACCAGAAAAAAATATTTTCGTCCACCAAAGTGAGTGCGGTGTTCATCTGGACTAATACCAAATCATATGACAGAGTAGACTGGGAGGGAATGTGGGATGTATTGAAGGGTTAAAGAGTGTGTATGGAGTGGAGTATGTATGTACAACTAATAAGCTTTTATCTGTGATTATGAATACCCAACCTAACTGACCTTTACCTAACCTAACGGTAACCTAACCTAACCATTACCGTCGGCGAGTTTTCCCGAATTATGTAGGTACGAGCATTTCGGTAGACGAGAGTACCAGGTATCATGAGGCAAGGATGGGTAATGTCACTGTGGTTATGCAACTTGTTTATGGATGGAGTAATAAGATAAATCAAAGCAAAATCTAACCTAATCATTACCGTCGGCGAGTTTTCCCGATTTGTGTAGGGATAAAAATATCGGTAGACGACAGTACCAGGTACCATGAGGCAAGGATGGGTAATGTCACCGTGGTTATGCAACTTGTTTATGGATGGAGTAATAAGATAAATCAAAGCAAAGGTTGGTGATGTCGGTATAGACTCAAGAGTATTCATTGGCTCGTCAAGTAACACTTAAACCATGATGTACCACTACTTATTACGAGGAAAGACAAAAAAGGAACTCAATTAATAAGGTATTTTAATACTATCATAACCATGAGAATATGTACAACCTACAAAGAGAAGACTACGACGATGAAAAAAGTTCGTGTTGTTTTGGGCGAAATTGATATTCCAGGTGCTATATTTCCGTGCTCGCTGACAACATAGAGAAGACCTGAGGTGATGGATGGTTGATGTGCAAAGGCTTCTAAACCAGGAAAACAGTCACAGCAGAGTCTCATTAAGAAGTAAGCAAGTGGTAGGGACACATTACGTACCTACCAGTTGCTTACCTTTTGACGAGGCTCTGTTATGACTCTGTTTTCTTGGTTTAGAAGCCTCTGCACATCAGCCATTACCTCAGGTCTTCTCTATATGAGTCTATAGTGTTGTCAGCGAGAACAGAGCACAGTAATATAGCACCTGGAATATAAATTTCGCGCAAAATAACTCTACATTCTTCCATCGCCGTAGTTTTCCCTTCGTAGGTCCACCCGCGTCGACCCCGCCTTATCCCCACAATGCACCGATGTAAACAAACAGTGACTTAGTTATGCCTGGGGCCCATTAGATATATTGAACTGCTGAGCGCGGTCTGTACTACTAATTGATAACTGAGTTCAGTACTGTCACATATATGAAGAACAATTGTAAAAGTAAACCTTATTCTGGAGTAACACTGATCACAACACAGTTTTTCTTATTAAGATAGGTACACTTGGAGGAAAGTTTGTACTAACGAGGTTCCAGTTTCTCGGGGCTCCTCTGAGCCTATTGTTCAACACTCCTCCCTCTCGCTGTTTACACTTGTTTGACGCCAACAACTGGGCAACACAGTGCCAGATTTCCTAGTTTGGCAACACTTGTACTTAGTGGCTGCTAATCCTTGTCTTTTTCCTTCACTACGTACCCCGCCGCAATACCGAGAGTCTGCCACCGTGGTCACACACTCCTGCTTTGTGTCGAGTAAACGCGATTCACAATCACCTCCCTTCCTCCGGCGTTGCCACCGCCGCCTACACCGCCCTCCACAGTTCTCCTCGCCCACATGTTGTACACCACGGAAACTGCACCTGCGCGTGCATAAGGCGCATCTAGCACCATTAATAAGTCCTCCATGTGATCATAACCTTCATTAGACTAAAACGCACTTATTCGAGGGAAGATAGCACACTTGACGGAAGGAAAAATAAAGATGATCCTGTGGCAACAATGGCCGAGTGTTATCAGATGGTACGGAAGAAATTTCAGGAGATTCTGATTGAAAATTTCAGTAGAAATAGATATAGATTCGGTAGATTCTTATTATACTAAATAGCAGACACTGCTCATTATTTGTTACTTATAATAATAATAATTTTTTTACAAAAATTACGTAACGTTTAAAGCGGGGAAGGACTCCCGAAGGAGGGTATGGTGAAGTGTTATGTGTGAGGAGAATAGGTGAAGCCTGTGTTACATAACAATTTTGATTTTTTAAAGAAAAACCTGAAGATAATAATTTGCAGGTAAGTAGCCTACTTATAGTAAAGGTAAAGATGGGGGCAGAGTGGGAATGTTGGGAGTCAGGAGGAAGAGGGGTAGGCGGAAGATGGGAGGGAATAGGATGTATTTCAGCTGAGACTGTGAGGATTGAGACAGAAGGTGGGGATAATGGGGCGGTTGGTGAAGAGGGCAGAGGGGTCATGTCTCGAGCGACGTACTCTTCGATCATAGCCATGGTCTCAGCTGGAGAGTTAGGACGGGAGACCTGGGAGGCACAAGGTTTCTTAGTAGGAGATGTAGAAAGTGGGGTGTGAGGAGCTGAGGAGGAGGGAGAGGTAGTGGGAGGTCCAGTGGGGGGGGGGTGAAGGGGGAGGACGTTTATGCGGTTGTCTGACAAGAGGAGGCCGAGGAGTGTGGGGATCGAGGAAGGGGTAGAGGTCGGAGTATCAGGATTGAGGACGGCAAAGGGGTTATTTATGGAGAGGAAAGGGGCAGCAGGATGAGCAAAGGAAGGACGAGTGGGAGGAGGAGGAACAGGGAAAGAGAGGGTAGGAGAGGTTGTAGTAGGGGGATTCGGAAGAGTGGGATTGGAAATAAGCTGGGAGACGGGAGTAGGCGAAAAGCCTAGGCGGCGAGTTTCTTGGCGGGCTTCTCTCAGAGTTAAGCCCTTCTCAAATCTGATGAATGTCACTTCTGATTCGAAGTGGTAGATAGGACAACCTCTGTAGAAAACGTTGTGGAAACCACCACAGTTAGCACATGTGGGCGACGTAGCAGGACATGAGGAACGAGCATGGCCAGGTTGAGCACAAAAAGCGCAGCGGGCAGAGGATCGGCAGTGCTTGGCAGGGTGGCCAAAACGCCAGCATGTCTGGCATTGGCGAGGATTAGGGCGGTAAGGTTTAACTGGCAAATGTTCCCTGCCAGCGTAAATGCTATCAGGGAGCGTTTGCCATTTGAAGGTGACTTTGGCAATGTTGGTAGGGTACTTTCGGCGGCCCCAGGGTGTAGCAGTAAACTGCGGTGGCATCATAATCCTCTTCCAAAAGGTCGAGGAGGGGTTTTGCGCAGTTGGACCATTCTTTGTCATTGACTGGGCAAGCATGCGGGTGGATGGAAACAGTTCCGGTACAGGTGTTAAGATTAATGGCGGGCGTGATGTAGAATGGGTTGCCGTCCAGCAGGTTTCAGTGTCAACTATCACCAGGCGGGACCGATCGGCGCGGGTACGGAATGTAACCTTGCCGACTTGTCGTTGGAGACACTTCTGGAAACTGAGGGTGCAAGCAGAGTGAGGGGGGTCGCTGGGGACGATGAAGAAACGAGGGTGCAAGCAGAGTGAGGGGCGTCGCTGGGGACGATGAAGAAACGATCCCATTTGGCAGGACCAAAAAGAGTGCTAAGAGAGGGGTACGTGAGGGTGAGAAGTTGATGTGCGTGGGCGTGAGGAAGAGGAGACCGTGCGGACTTTAGTTCTCCCGGTGGGAGGGATGTAGGGTGCAAGGGTAGCGATACAGGATGAAGAAGAGGACAAAGTTGTGGTTGGAGTGTCGTTTGGTGCTGAGGATGGATTCTGGATCTGGCTAGGGGGCTCAGGAGCATTAATTGACTCTGAGAGTTGAGCTTGGGGTACAGGCATATCAGTATTCTGGGACGTAGTCAAAAGAGAAGCAGGGGTCGGTAAACCAGGGGGATCATCATGGTCATTTGGTAGAGGGGCCGGCCCTGAAGCCTCTATAAAGGTTGGGTTATCATCATTGGCCATGGGGAGCCTGGAGTAAAGTGGGGGAAATAACTGGTCATCCCCTCAAGACCCACATGAAGGGAAAGAGCAAAATTATAAGGGTATACCGTGCCCGTGGCACCCTGAGGCCGTTCATGACTGACCCGAAGCCAGCCTCATATCCCATCAGCACGGCTCTCACACCTTAGGAGGAAAGGGGGATAGGAGGAGTAATTAAGAGGAGAGATAGAGGGAAGGAGGGGAAAAAGGAGAGACAGGAAAGGCCAGGCAAAATTAGTCAGACCGAGGACAGGGGCCCGAAGCCAAGGGAGTAACCAGGAGGTCGTCCCCCCGAGCGTCAGGTCCCAATCCCCGGGCCCGAAGCACCCCCACGATGACAGCGGGCCTGGGAACGGGGTTGGAAATATGAGGGACACTTTGAAAATATGGGGAAGGACACCTGACACGGCGACCAAGTGTAGTCTTTGGCACCTTGAATGGCTTTGAGGCTTTTTTTAAACCCATCTCTTTTGTCTTAACTGCAGCTATTGCACCCTCCATTGCTGCCTCATTCCATTGTCCTGTTAAGTTTTTCGCACATATTTCCGGGGCATCTATAAAGAGAGAAGAAAATGTTAATGGTTTCTGAAATACTTAGTGTGAGGGTAAGACGGAACACCATGGGTTCCGTCATACCCCATAATCTAAAATTAATTTTACAAACAGTTACCAAATATTCAAAGTTGTGTATACCTATTTATGGCACATATTTGTCATGTACACACACATGGGCATATCCAACATACATAGCAAGTCATTACAATTAATATTTCAATGAACAAAATCCAACTTCTTACTGTGTTAAAATAACTTCAGCACCACAAAAATAAACAAACTACTCTCCTGAACGAACGGAGACAACTGATGGAGGATGCCGTCAACACTTGCGTGTCTGTTTGCCGACGTGGAGGACATCTCGTAACCAATAACTAAACCTACCCTTCCTGGTTGGTGTTAGAGGGGGGGTTCCATCTTGCCCCATGGGTCCGTCTTACCCCACCTTCCCCTACTGCCAATTTCCTGGCCTAAACCGTGTACCTGTCCCATCCATTGCCACTACCGCCATATCAAGCCAAAACGACAGCGTTTTACCCTGTCGCTACTTCTTTTTCTCTCTCTCGTCCTTCAGTCTCGGTCACACATTTCATTGCTCGCCAACCTCCATAGATGGTGTTTATGTTAACTATGACTGCAGGAATTTTAGAAACACTGGACATCTCCACCATCCCACTTGTATAGCCTGTGTATAGGCTAACATCAGTCTTGCAAGGCGTGCATCATGTGCCACACCCACAACCTCACACTTACCGCAGAAGCAGACACTGAAGCAACAATAAAAAAGACTGCACCAAAACGTCCGTCCATCAAGGCTATGGGAGGGCATTGACTGCGATGACGGGGGTCTTGACTTTCCCTTTAAAAAATACTACTCACAGTAACAGAGTAATTCTGGCACATTTGCCTTTTTTGGCATTACATCAATCACGCGAGTACAAGACTTAACCATTAATATATGTAGTAATATTTAAATATAAATAAGTACTTGGTTAAATAGGAGAGGCAGTAGCATAGTGGTTAGTCACCAAGTAGCATTCTCGATGACCCGAGTTCGATCCAGATCGATTGATTGATTGATTTAATGCCTAAAAAGGTGAATGTGCCAGGCATCAGAGGTCATATGGCACTATGGCAAAGCATATAAAGGGGAGGGGTTAAAGAATAATAGTGAAACGATGAGGGAAGGGGAAAGAACAGAATGTTACAGCAGGATGGTTAGATCAGATGTAGGATGTGGATTTGTTGGAGGAAGGAGGTTAAATTTTCCAGGGAGAAGGAGGGGGATTCCGGGAGAATGTCCGCAAGACAGGGAGGACAAATGAGGGAAGGAACTGGAACGGGCAGGAGTAAGATGGGGGCAGGGTATTAGGACATGTTGGATAGCGAGAGGAACACCTCTGCAGGGTGTGCAGAGGGTTGGGGAGGAGAGTGACATGAGGATAGGGGTGTGTAAGGTTGGTATGGCCTATGCGTAAGCGTGCGAGAGCAGTCTCCCAACGTCTATTAGTGGTAAGGATTTGACCATGGAGATAGAGGGTTTGACCAGAGTGAGACCCATAAATCCACTTAAAATATTTCTGCACCGTCGAGTGGCCTAAGAACACCCACATGCCCTGCCCATTAACTCTACCTTCGATTGAGAGTGCATCGGAGGACAAAGGGGGGCGGCATGAGCCTTTAATCACAGGCGTCACTATAAAAATCCTGCCTGCGCCACCACGGGCGAGGGCCAACCATCACAGCCCTCAAGTGAGCCTCCCGGGCCTACCATCCGAGCCCTGGAGGTCAATGCCTACAGGCGCTAAAAGTTTTACTCCCATTTAGTAACTGGTATGGTAAGAAGAAAGACAATTTTGAATTTATATTTTTCTTTGAAATGACTTAGGACAGTGCTTCTCTTGATCAGCCAACAAGTATTAACTTCAATGGAACATTGAGTAATATAAATACTTGTTCAAATTGGAATCTATACACTATTTACAAATGCCATTGTACCCATCCTATATCAAAACGAATGGTATATATATATATACAACTAAAGGAAAACAGGATCGTTTGTTTCTAGAGGATATGCTATATAATTCATAAAAAATGATGGGTAAAGTTTGACAATACAAATACTTCCATATCTAGTATTAATATTTGACAGAACCTCTTACACAGGAGCCTTCCTCAGGAGCGTCAAAACAAACACACCTTTATAGTCACTCAAGCAATTAGTACGTACATAAAATACCTGAAAATATAACCAAAGTGAAACATTCTGTCATCACTACATTCCTTAAGGAAAACAAACAGTACAATGGGCTATTTCAGAGACCATGACACATATTACATAAGCGTATATTGAGCTGTGCCGCCACTGAAGGCATGAGGCGCAGCTGGTTAGAGAGAGGATCTAGTCTTTGTAAAGGCCATTAATATTCTCCTGAAATAGATCCTCTTTCCTTCAGGAGCTCAATCATGATATTGCAATAGCTAGGTAGCAGGTGAAGAACTGTTCCCCTCATTATCAAAATATTCATTCCAAACAATGGTCAGCTAAGCTATCCATATTTCCAGCTTTCCAACATCAAAAATCTATCAGCATATTAAACACTGGGCTATCTGAATACAGTATCCAAAGTATTGACTCAAATATGTAGTTCTGATGCACACAGCACTAAATACAGCTGCTGTAACAACCTCTGTCAAACCATACATTAACAATCTCAAAGTTCATCACACAAAGCAGTTGGTCTATCATCCATGAATTTAAACTCAAAAAATCTACAATGAGTGAAATAAAATGTTTTGTACAAATGATTATGGATTATATTTGCAAGTGGGGAACAATTCTATGCCCCTCTGAACACTTTGGCATCAAAATCAACAAAGTATGTAATATGCACTAAATACAAATGATCGCATACCTTTTAACAGATTCACTGCTTTCCTGCTGTTCACAGGTTCCTTTCTACATGCCAGCAAGCCAGTACTTGTAAGATGTCGAACATAACACCACAGAGGCATCAAACCTTGATTGGTTATATCACTACAGTTCACTTCCTCTGTAAATAACTTGAAAAGTACTGATTACTGACAACTGCCTTGGAAGTCTTTCAATGTGAAAGGTTCCCTCCCTACATTCAGTATGAACTGATCAATACATGCTAAACATACTCATAATCTAGGCTTCTATACAATGCAAACCTCTCAACACTTTATCACTTGTTTTCATCTCTAAGAACTCAGTCCCATTATATAGGAAGGCTACTCATGTATGCCACAGCCTTGGCTATCTACTCTTACATGCCCGCCCTGCCCACTGCCAAACAAAATTCAAATAATAAAGTAAAAAATCCATAGGATTACTGCTTCATGTGTAGTAAATTTGACTTGGTCATGAATTACCAATTCACTTTTGGTACACATCTTTGTTACTCAGGGGTATACAACATAAGGACAAGAATATATGACATTCTACCCCTCTATTTACTGGGAGTGTTGAACATTTCCCACACAAGCCACTACATCCTCCAAGATATCAGAACTTCACCTTCAGACAGCATTTATCTTGCACGTCAAACCGGTAGTAATTATGCAGGATGATTACATGAGTGGCAAAAGCTTAGCCCATCCCAGATACATTCCAAGACTCCTGCTCCACGGGACACTGGTCCGGCAGAGGATGCCTAACAATGAGTGTGGTGCTGCTTCAAAGCGACTCTTGGTGGGTAACTAGCAGGGCGGAGTGAGGTGCTCCACTGGAAAGAGCACTGTGTATAGATTCTTGATTCTTGCTAATATGTACTGGACTTTTTTTTTCCTTTTTTTCCTTACAGTATATGTTTCTAGCCTGTCCGCTTACAAACAGAAAGATTCTCACATAATTGGTAATATTCAATCCACTACCAATTACTCAGTACAAAATAATTTTGATGTACAAAGGATCCCATTTCCTTTCCTTTGGCTATGAAAGAGATCGAATAAATAAATAAAAGTAAGATATAAAAATTTCATCTATTATTCAAACTTTTTTTTGTACACCTATGATTCCTAGTTCCTGTAGTCCACTCTATCCGAGGTGGGCCACCGTCAGTTGCGGTGGATCTGCAGCACACACTGGCCCGTGGCGTCCTTCAGGCCCGAGATGGTCCACTTGGGGGCGGCGGAGTCGTCAAACTCCTCGTCCTCCTCCGGGGCAGAGTCTGTCACCTCACTCATCGGGGTGCTGCGGCCACTCTGCCAAACAAGCAATACAGCTGCATTAAGGAATGGTGGCTCCTCTAGTTTCCCACTGTGTAATATGCATTTAGCTTAAAAATACTTCCATTTGCTTTATCATTCTTCTAGCCTAGGCATGCCTGAACCTACCTCTTCACAATTATTGGCATCATTGGCTGAGGTGTCAAAGGGTGGGCTTGGGGGGCCTATATCACAGTCTTCTGTCTCCTGCGTTATCATCGTTAATTCTGCTTCGTTTAGTGGGAAGACACGTTGCTCATACGGTATAATGCCCTGCCATCAGAAAAAAAATAGAATCATTTTCATTCGTTCTCTACAGGTTAATGGAGATATTGAGAGATAATGGATCCATGCAGAGATTAAGCCAATTTAGCAATTCGGAGGAATATTGTGCTAAATGAAGCTACAATATAGACAAGCTTACATAAATTAAACCAAAGTCCTCATTACTGGGATAATCATACCTCCAGCCTCTCAGAGATACCCTCTTCAAAGCCAGCAGACACCTTGCTCTTGGTGGCGCTGCTGCTGCTGAAGGTGCGGTGACGGCGCGTCCCGTGCAGGAAGGAGGACAAGGTGGATATCGACAAGGGCGTGGACGACGTTAGGGAGGACACCGAGGTGGCTATCGACGAGGCAGCAGATATTGGCGCAGAGGCGGGAAGGTGCGTTAAAATAGAGTTGGAGGAGATCTGAGAATTATTGTGAATGATAAGCTGACTAGGTTGATGTTGCTGCTGTTGTTGATGTTGTTGCTGTGATGGGTGTGAGGTGGTGGAGAGGCCGGCCTGCGTGGCCACGGTGGTGAAGGTGGAGCCGGTGGCCCCGGATGTGCTACAACTGGAACTCTGAATACTGGTAACTGTGGGAAGGGAAGAGGACTGGTTGGAGTCTCTGAGGGCGCTAGGGGTGTGGTGGGCGGGGTGGCTAAGGGCGAGATGGTGTCACTGGCGGGGTCCGGGAGGCGGGGTGACAGGGGGTGGTCTGCAAAACAAGAAAAACATTCAATATTAATAACTACAGTCACATGAAAAATCAATAATGAAAAGTTATGACTTGAAAGAAAAAACTGGTTACAAATGTGTCTACAGAAGCCTATTCTTAGATATAATAACTATTGCCACAAGGGATCAGCATTAATAAACAAACTTCTCGTGGTTTTTCCTTCAATGAATGGAAGTTCCAATTTTTTCAAATATTCTACATGGATTTTTATATTTTTGTCTAATTCCATATAATAGGGATGATTTAAGTTCGATTTTCTGTATCTCCTGTCATCATATAGAGAAAACTACTGATATTCAATGCAGGATAAACATATGAATGATCTCTACACACACGTACATTACCTGATAGCCAGGTAAAAGGGTTCTTCATCTATTTTGTTGTCAAGTACAAGTGTGTGTGACTGAAAGATAACACAGCAAGGGAAAGCAGACATAAGGCACCCTCTTAAGGCAGCACAAGTCCATGCTACCCCTTGATGCTGCTACTGGACGCCACCTCCAACCCTCGCACGTGCCTCGCCGGGACCACCTCACCTGGCGTGTTAGTTCCTGAGGAGTCTGTTCGTCGAGAGCGGGAAGATCTGGTCGTCACCTGCATGTGGAGGTACTGGAGGAACTTCTTCCGTTCCAATTCTTCGCTGCGGCCGTGTCGCGCAATCACTGCCTCTTCACTAACGTCTTCATCCATCTGAAAGCACAGTTCCACATGAAGACACGCATCACACTGATGGCTGCTTGTAACATAATCTCTATGTCTATGTATAGCTCTGATGCCTTGAGCCTCCACCTCTCGCTATCCCTATGGAGGCTGGTTCATGATAAATACATGATATCAATGATAATAAAGTGCTCTGACATCATGTGTATTACATACTCTTGAACTTATGAACCAAGTAACTGTGCACAGGTGATCAATTCTACATGTATAGAGAGCATCCTATGTCAGCCCCAGGCCAGCAGAGGGCGGCACTACAGGCCACACAGTGTAGGTGTACAGGCCAGCAGAGGGCAGCACTACAGGCCACACTGTGTAGGCGTGTACAGGCCATACAGTGTAGGCTTGTACAGGCCAGCAGAGGGCGGCACTACAGGCCACACAATGTAGGCGTGTACAGGCCAGCAGAGGGCGGCACTACAGGCTACACAGTGTAGGCGTGTACAGGCACTCACCTCATCCTCATGACTAGCACATTTTGAACTATGATGAACATTGTTGGGGAGGTGAGGGAGTATCCTCCACTTTGGAGTTTGGATTTCTTTGTATTCTAGTTTTTCTACCCGCGTTGAGGCAGCCATACTGTGGGGAATCACGATGTTGTCGATGTCGTACGATTTTGAGCTCATCGTCTGAAAGATAAAAAGATTTAGGCATTCACTCCAGAACTAACATGTCATCTTTGCATGTCATCAAATATTCACAATACAAACTCATTTTCCTTGATTAACATTCAATGTACACATCTACTTAACAATAACCTAAAACTTAGGTTACTATCCTGCCAAGCATGGCTGAGTACTCAGTAATCCATATGATCAATGGGTTTTTTCAGTGAATATCTGTTGACCAATATAATTTTTTTTTTTACAAAAATTACTTACACAAATAATCTTCCAGACATTGCAAACCTCCAATTCACATGTATAACCTTTACAAAATACCTTAACTAGTTTCTGCAGTTGCTGGTGGAATCTTAACATTATATTCTACATAAATATCCTCCATTGTGTATATACACATGAAATCTAACTCATATATCAACTATTGCTAGCGAGTCATTCATGTACTTTAAATAAGTGAGTGATTTAATAATGTCCTTTCTTATGGTGGAGTTAGAGGTTGGTTTGTCTGTGATGTAAACCCTTCCGTCTTAACAAGTGAGTTCACACTGGCCATTCCACAAAGCCACACCTGTGCCCACTCTTGTCTGGTATGGTAGTGCTCTAGTGTCTACTGTGTATCAAACCTATGCTTTTACTACATACACTTGAGATCCACAAGTGGTGTTTGGGAGGCAAACTGATTACTAATGAAATCTAGAAAAACATTGAGGACTATTTTTCATCACCTGTATTAACATTTGGTAGCGATTTAACCCCTTCACACC
Organism: Chionoecetes opilio; assembly: GCA_016584305.1. NCBI lineage: Eukaryota > Metazoa > Arthropoda > Malacostraca > Decapoda > Majidae > Chionoecetes > Chionoecetes opilio. Next base: position 138,831 of record JACEEZ010021422.1, on the reverse strand, counting down.
CAGATCTTTCCTTGGCTATAAAAAATTGAATGTTGTCGAGCCATAAAATTACAAAAAGTAACTGAATATACCAAATTAGTTAGTTGACAAGGATATTAAACAGGTCATATCTATAAAATATTGCTTATATTCACTAAAAATCTAATGGTACCCAAATTACAATGGAAATTACGTTCTGGGTCTCAAGGGGTTAAGGCAGTAAGAGACAAGGATAATCAAACATAACGTTGGTTCAGATGACCTCCCTGGGAAAGGTGCGACAGGAGTGAACCAAATTCCTTCTGTAATAACATCTGGTCTTGCAGGTAACAATTAGTAATAGGCTCTCTGTACAAAACTGCACCTGAACTACTAACAATCACACATACAACCACTTAGGGTGAGGCTGTCATCATGAAGGCACCTGTAGTTACCCACAAGACACATTTTCTAGCAAACACGGCAAAGAAAGTATCGGTGCACAGTAAGCGCAAAATATTATGCCACCATGGGACGAAGGACAGCGGAGACATTAGTGGGCGACTCACCCCACGTTGGCAGCCCAGTGGTTGATTGAATGTTTAAGTAGGCATCAGACCCCCTGTGCACCGATACTTTCCTTACCGTGTGTACATATAACACTGGGTGATACAAAAGTCTTAGTCCTAGATGATCCTGACACATGAAGGGAAATAATAAGAAAAGCTTGTAAGCACCTGTTTATTTTTGTGGTTGGAGGTTGAATGTCTTTTAAGAGATGAGCGGTCGATGGGGGCAGGACTGGCCGAGGGGGAGGAGTGCAGGCTGCTCCCATACACGGAGCTGGAATCGTCGTCCTCTTCCAGGCGGACCTTCTTGGCCGGTACTGAGGAGAGAACATCGCTGCTGAGAGGTACCGTGGACCCTGTGGCAGGCAAGACCTCCAGAATCACATCGTAATTATCACAAGATTCTCTGTAATAACTAGAATGGTGATGAGCCTAACAGGCACAGAACAAGCTACATGGAAGGCCGCATGCCATAACACACAGCTGACAACAGGCTCATTCACGTCTTTCACCATGATTGGCAGTAACACAGTTCACAGTACTTAACAGAGCAGTGCTCAAACCTAGCAAAGAAAAATTACAATCAAAGCCAAACATTTTGTCATTCAGGTCATTGTAAGAGTGAAACAAATGCAAATTTTGATGCAGCAAATATAAAAGACAAGCTTTAGTAAAAACTAGTGTGAAATTGCTTGCATTGAACAACTTTTACTTAATATGAAAAATGTCTTGCAGAAACAAACATGAAATCAATATTGAAAAAAATATAATGTTTAGACACGTTAACAAAAAGTTGTACCACTGAACAATATTGATTGTACTTACACAGTGGCTCCTGCGAAGATGACTTCTTTCTCTTAAATTCTCCATCTTTAGTTTGCTCTCCAGTAAATAATGATTTCTTCAATTCTGTAATAAATCATAATCATGTCATAAACACACACACACACAAACACTATTCTCATTGTACATAAGTTAAGAGTCAATCCTATGCCATGAAGCTGAACCTGATGCCAATGAAAGAAGACCCCCAGAGTCGGGGCTTGACAATTATCAATAAATAAAACAAAAGCTGAACAATGTTTACATGAAATATGACTAACAGGAAAAAAACCTAATAATATAAGACAATAACGTCAAAAAAAAGGTTGTTTGACTATAAAGCAAGTAATATCACAAAACAATTATGAGGAAGGGAAATAAGAGCCAATGAAGTACAGCAGCAGAACAGGAACACATCTACGCCCAATATAACAGCACAACAGCACAACCGCACAACACTAGCCTTTGTGACGCCAAGCCCTTTGAACTTCCAACAAGTATTGACAAAGGCAGCACAAGACTCCTACTTCCACCTACTCAGACCTTCACCAGTCCACTCCCTCTCCCACTCCTCCACTATGTATTACCACCACCACACTTTCCGTACTGTTAAGAAAGGTCTCCCTCTGCACCAACAGTAGCCATCTGACTCTTCTACACAACGTTTCCCTTATACATTATTTTAGACACTTGATACTTGTGTTAATTACTGATTAGAGTAAATGTCTGGTCCAGGAGTGATTTTGGTATATCATGTCATTTCTTTTTATGCATTTTTGTGGACATAACATATCTATCTATCAAAATAACATATCTATCTATCATAATAACATATCTATCTATCAAAATAACATATCTATCTATCAAAATAACATATCTATCTATCAAAATAACATATCTATCTATCAAAATAACATATCTATCCATATCTATCATAATAACATATCTATCTATCAAAATAACATATCTATCTATCAAAATAACATATCTATCTATCAAAATAACATATCTATCTATCAAAATAACATATCTATCTATCAAAATAACATATCTATCTATCAAAATAACATATCTATCTATCAAAATAACATATCTATCTATCAAATAACATATCTATCTATCAAATAACATATCTATCTATCAAAATAACATATCTATCTATCATAATAACATATCTATCTATCAAAATAACATATCTATCTATCAAAATAACATATCTATCTATCAAAATAACATATCTATCTATCAAAATAACATATCTATCTATCAAAATAACATATCTATCTATCATAATAACATATCTATCTATCAAAATAACATATCTATCTATCAAAATAACATATCTATCTATCAAAATAACATATCTATCTATCAAAATAACATATCTATCTATCAAAATAACATATCTATCTATCAAAATAACATATCTATCTATCAAAATAACATATCTATCTATCAAAATAACATATCTATCTATCAAAATAACATATCTATCTATCAAATAACATATCTATCTATCAAAATAACATATCTATCTATCAAAATAACATATCTATCTATCAAAATAACATATCTATCTATCAAAATAACATATCTATCTATCAAAATAACATATCTATCTATCAAAATAACATATCTATCTATCATAATAACATATCTATCTATCAAAATAACATATCTATCTATCAAAATAACATATCTATCTATCTATCTACATCCTGCTCCCTCTCTCTTTCTCTCCTAGTGACCAAACCAAACCACCTTAAGGCACTCCATGGCACCCCTTCCACTACTCCACTATGCAATACAAGCAGATCATACCACATCATAAACTCCATATAGAAGCTTCACTATAGTCTATTTTTTTTAACGAGGCAAAAAATCCTGCCCCCTTGTTGCTTCCTGACTGATATTTGATGCCAGGAGAAGGGAATATTACACTTCTTCTTAATTTCTGTTGTATTTTATCATATTTAACCATAGTATCAGGTAAACATAGGCATCATTTTAAGCATGAGACCTTAAGACAGCATGGAATTTTTGCCTTGTTAAAAAAAATAGACTATAGCATAAAACCTTTCCTTCTTTATTTAACACATACGAAAAATATGCAACACAAAAAGGTGAACAAATAAATGGTAAAGTTGTGCCCACTCACTTAACGTTATTCTTCCCTTGCTATTCTTTTTATGCTTCTTATGATCTTTCTTGAGCTCTTTATCTTTACTTTTCTTCTTCTTCTCCACGTACAGGTTCTCCCTCACGGACTTGAGCTGCGGCGTCTTGGTGGTCAGCGCCTGCTTCTGCCAGTCCATCGTCCTCAGAATGACATCAAACTTTTCAGACAAGGACACATCTGAAAAAGAGTTGGTCTCGTGTAAATTAACATCCTATGGCTTGTTTACCTGCTGTGTGGTGACTGACTCCTCCTTCATTACACGCTCTGGCTTATTGAGGATCACTATACAGCCAACTCTGAAGAAACAATACCCAGATGTAAGTTTTGTATTGATTTCTTGGTTAATAGCACACAGGGTTGGTTTAGTGAATAGTGAAGCTGCCTTGGAGGGTGTGGTGAGGATGTGTTGTGCATGGATGGTGAGGCAGGAAAGGAGTATGCGAGGATGAGGATGATGTGTTTTTCTCTCATAATTCATGTTTACATGTGTATTTTAATTTAGTGTATAATGTGATTCCTGACTGGTCAATTAAAAATATCTATCTATCTATCTGTAGGTGGGGGAAAGTGTGAACGAAGTGTATATAGTATATGAGAGAGAGAGAGAGAGAGAGAGAGAGAGAGAGAGAGAGAGAGAGAGAGAGAGAGAGAGAGAGAGAGAGAGAGAGAGAGAGAGAGAGAAGGGGTTGCAGATGGGAAAAACAAATTAAATCAACAAATATAAATATTCAAAAATATACATATAAACAAAAAACATGAGAAATAAAGTGGTTGAGGTAGTACAGGGGTAAAAAGGAAAGTTAGTAGTTGTTGGTTAAGCCTTATCGAGAAAATGTCATGTAAATTACTATCTATTGTTAAGGATGACAAACAATTTCTCGTTAACATGAGACAAGAAAGGTACAAGTGAAGAGGAAACTAATTTTCCAAAGGCTATTCATACTACAGTAAAACCTCTCATATTCGGACTAATTGGGCCAAGGAGTGGTTCGAGTAATGCAAGGATCCGAATAATGGGGGGATATGTATGTGTGTGTATATATATATATAAAAAAATAAAAAAAAATAAAAAATTCTAGGTGAATATACATATATAGCTAGGAAATTTCGACCCCTTAAAAAAAAAAGAGGAGGTCCGAATAATGAGGGTCCGAATACGAGAGGTTTTACTGTACTACTATATAAAAAATAGCATCAAATGGAGATCACAGACTTACTAACAAAAAGAGTCTGCATTATAATAATATATAACCTTTGTGCACCTTAAAAGTTCACTGGAAAATTACTCTCGTCATCTAAAATCAAAACAGCTTTTTTTCTCATGGTAATAATGGATAAAATAACGACCGCATTGACATTTATACTCGTGAACAATTAACTCTTCATCCACCTACATCCATACATTGCAAAGGTGTGTGGTGAGGCAGGTGTTTCCTTACCCGTCATGTCAACTAGGGGCTAAATGCAAGAATGCTCGTCAAATTCCGGCAGGTGGAGATTCCCGACCGTCGTATCTCCACCGGTGGGATAGTCAAGAAATGCCCGGCAGTGGAGATTAGGGCAGTCGTACCAACACAAACGAGTCCAGGGCGGCATCAGTATTTTGACTGTTTTACACCTATCTAATTCCTTTTACTAGCCTAATTTATCATTTCTGCCATTAAAATAATAGCTTTGTTAGTGTTCGCCACTTATCTGAGGCGTTGATGTAGAAAAAATGGGCCCGAGTGATGCTTGTGAGTACATTTGAACGTCCCGCCAGTCGCCACAAAGCAATATGGCTGACCACCTCCACCACCGCCGCTCTCCCTCGTCACCACCTAGCACAACAATATAAGGCCTCCTGCACCTAATATTACCTTAATTATGACACGTGTGCATTCACAGCGTACGTATGTCACTCTCGGTTATGTTGAAAACTCGCCTGTAATGGTCTGGGAAGAAATATGATGGCAGAAGGACAGAGGACAAGGCAGGGACAACGCAACCAGTGGAACGCAACGGGTGGAATGTTTTCAAATTATTCTTGCTTGCCGAAACGCGATGCAACGGGTCGAGAAAATGTCTTGCATATGGCCCTAGGTGTCTGTGGTGAGGCAGGTGTTTCCTTATCACTCATGTCAACTCAGTCATTATTGATCTGCAAAGCCAACTAAGTCTACCCCATGTGGCGCCATACTTTGATCTGATTGACTTACTCCTCCTTGTCTGTCTCAATCTCTTGTTTCTTATGTCTATCTGTCTATTTCTTCCCTCCTCTTTGTCTCTATCTCTTGTTTCTTATGTCTATCTGTCTATTTCTTCCCTCCTCTTTGTCTCTATCTCTTGTTTCTTATGTCTATCTGTCTATTTCTTCCCTCCTCTTTGTCTCTATCTCTTGTTTCTTATGTCTATCTGTCTATTTCTTCCCTCCTCTTTGTCTCTATCTCTTGTTTCCACCAGACAACACAAAATCTACTACGATATCCAGGCATAGTTCCTTTTTTTCCCCATCGGTAAGTTCCTCACGCATGCCTATTATTGTAAGGCATATATTTCCAGGCATAGTTCCTTTTTTTCCCTGCGTAATACTCCCTCACGCATGCCTATTATTTCCAGGCATTGTTCCTTTTTTCCCCTCCGTAATACTCCCTCACGCTTGCCTATTATTGTAAGGCATATATTTCCAGGCATAGTTCCTTTTTTCCTCTCCGTAATACTCCCTCACGCATGCCTATTATTGTAAGGCATTTATTGACGTGACTGCGTGGCCACATTCCTTCCCTCTGCCTCCCTCCTTTCCTCTATTATACATAAAAACGATACCTTCCCTTCTCCCTTTCCTCTATTTCATACAAAATATAAAAATATATAAATCCTAAACTAAAGTGTCTCCATGTTTACATTTATTCCCTTCTTTCTCCTCATTAGATCATTTTACTTTCCCATTTTACATATCATAACAAATGTACAATACATACACACAAATTTCTAACAAGCATGTGTGAAGTGTAAATAATGTCGCATCATGTTGAGTTCAATGTTCTTACGTTTAGTCATTTATAGTGGTATTTTATTGTCTTTTAATGCGATTATGCTATTTTAACTGCTAAAATTTACTTGGTGTTAAGCAAATTATTTTGTATAGGTTCTTTTTATTTTTTACTTGAAATGTTTGTATTTTATCCCCTTTTATTGCGAAAGTGGGATTTGTATCTATAGACATTATTTTAGTATTATGGGTAAGGTTTTTTTTTTCTTTGTTTTGTTATGTTAAGTCTTCTTGTTTTGCAAATGTTGTTTTTTATGGTTAATATATGGACCACGGACCATGACAACATTGCCGCATCGTATATTTGTATTTTTTGTGGTCAATAAATATCTAATCCAGTGTTTGGTGTGGCGGTTTGTAGTGCAGACTCCTGGTTTGGTGGTGGCGTTGTGTTGTGTTGTCTGGCATCGAGGAGCACTTGTCTATGCCACTCTTAGAGGTGTGAGTGGCTAGCATCAATGTTTGGATGAGTCATAAGGAGGGCGGCCTAAGTGACCCACGAGCCCTGGCAGCTAAGGATTCATAAGAACATAAGAAAATAAGGAAGCTACAAGAGGCCGATTCCTAGCTAATACTACAAGGTGGGTGTTGCCGCCTGACTGGGAGTAGGACAAGGGCTTCACCTGACTCCACCTGATCAGTTGAGTCAAGTCAGGTGAGTGTGAGGGAGCCAGGTGAGCGGGTTAAGGGTTCCCGCCTCACCAGTTGTACCTGTGTGGCGCGACTCATGAGTCTGAGTATTAGGTGTCACCCCACACGCCTCACCTGCCGGCTGGGACAACACTGGGTGGTAGGTGGGGTCGACCCTCGCGTGGCGCTCACTGGCCGGCTGCAGGTAGGGGTCGGGGGGCGCGGTGGGGGGCGGCACTCCCTGCAGCCTGGTACACAGCACACAGGTGAGGGGCGGCACACACTTGCACTGCACCGCGGGGATCCTGCCGCTGCCGCCTCCCCGTCTGAGTCCGGCACAGAGACCCGCTCCGGCCCTCACCAGACGCCGCCGCTTCACCGCCCGGATGCCCTGCGTGCGTGACGAGGCGCTGCCCGGCTCCCCCACGCCCTCCTCCGCCCGGCTGTGGTACCCATTGACGGCGGTGCGGGTGGTGGGGGCGGCAAGGCAGGTGAGGGCGGGGTCGTGAAGGTCCAGGTGGGCGGGGTCACGTAGCGCCACGCCCCTCGAACGCCCAGTCTCCTCCACCTGCACCGCGCCCTTGGTGTTGCGTATGTGTCTGCGGGAGAGTGAGGCATTGTGGGACTGGACTGACTAACTGACTGACTGACTGACTTACTCACTCACCCATCGACTCACTCACCTAACTCAACTCATGCTTAATTCACCCACTCACTCGCAGCTGATGGCCTCTCCCCCCCATACATGTATCTCCCCCTCACATCCCGGCAACCCTCTAATGTACCTTATAATGAGACAAGAGTTAGGCCATCATCCCTCCCTCCCTGCCTCCCCTCCCCTTCCTCCGAGTGTATGTGTTGCTAGGAGGGAAGGGGGGAGGATGGGAGGGAAGGGTGGAGGATGGGAGGGAAGGGTGGAAGATGGGAGGGAAGGGTGGAGGATGGGAGGGAAGGGTGGAGGACGGGAGGGAAGGGTGGAGGACGGGAGGGAAGGGTGGAGGACGGGAGGGAAGGGTGGAGGACGGGAGGGAAGGGTGGAGGACGGGAGGTAGAGGCTTGAAGCGTACGTGGCAAGAAAGGAGGACAAAAGGGAAGAAGGAAAGAGTAAAGAAGAGAAGGAAGGAGTAAAGAGGAGGGAAGGAGTAAAGAGGAGAGGGAAGGAGTAAAGAGGAGAGGGAAGGAGTAAAGAGGAGAGGGAAGGAGTAAAGAGGAGAGGGAAGGAGTAAAGAGGAGAGGGAAGGAGTAAAGAGGAGAGGGAAGGAGTAAAGAGGAGAGGGAAGGAGTAAAGAGGAGAGGGAAGAAGATATAAAGAGAAAGAGAAGGGCGAGGAGAGAAGAGAGGAGAAATGAAGATAGGAAAGATGTAAGATAGGAAAGGAAGAAAAAGAGAAGAAAGGAATGGAGAAAAGAGAAGAAGAAAGATATAATGAGGGAGAGAAGGAAGAAATGGGAGGAAATATGAGAGGAAAAATATATGAGACGAGGAACAGAAGGGAGACGAGAAGAGAGGAACAAACAAACTGATGTACACCAAGCAAATGTAAAGAAAAAGTGACGAGTAAAACAATGCCAAGAAAAGAATAGTGCCAGGACTAAGGACAAGATGAAGACTAAAAGGCAGGATGGAATGAAGAAAAGAAAATACACGGAATAGGAATGAGAAGTGAACCAAGGAAAGGAAGAGACAGGAGGGAAAAAAAGGCATGACCTATAAAGAAGAGAAAGGCTGGGGGACAGGGGGGGGGGGAGAAGAGATGGTTTAATATAGGATTTAATAATTTTATAGAGAATGTGATATTTTTTTAATTCAATATGCTAGTGAAAAAGATATGACTGACTGGGTGGGTGACTGGGTGTGTTGGTGATTGACTGACTAGCTGACTGACTGACTGACTGACTGACTGGCTGACTGACTGGTGGGTGACTGGCTGAATGACTGACTGACTGACTGGGTGGGTGACTGACTGACTACTAACTGGATGGGGTGACTGACTGACTACTAACTGGGTGGGTGACTGACTGACTGGGTGAATGAGCCAGTCAGACTGACTGACTGGGTGGGTGACTGACTGACTACTAACTGGGTGGGTGACTGGCTGACTGACTGACTGGGTGGGTGGGTGGCTAGATGGCTGACTGACTGATGCATGACAATAAACGAACGAAAAATAAAACAAGATAAATAAGGACAAGGAATATTAAACAAGACGACAGCAGATGAAAAAAAAAGAAATATATGAATGAAAAAGAATGAAATACGAATGAAGAAAAATAGCCAATGGACGAAGTAAGAAAGATAGCAGGAAGGAAAGGAAAGAAAAACTTAATAAGAAAAATACATCAATTGGAATAAAAGAACACACGTACAAACACACAGAAAATAGGAAAGTTAAATAGAAAAAAATATATGTTTGAGAAAGAAATCAATAAACACTAGTCTATTTTTTTTATTATGGTCAAAATGCAGTCAGGAAGCCACGCCCCCTGCCTCCCCTTCTATTCTACGGGGCAGCTGATTGGTGCATTCCTCGTATCATCACCACCAATCACAATATCTTCACTACTTAACAGCGCGTGACCACTGAACAGAGAAATCTTCACTACAGAGGGTGACAAAATCCAAAATCCCTCTGTAGTGAAGATTGCTGTGTCCAGTGGTCACGCGCTGTTAAGTAGTGAAGATATTGTGATTGGTAGTGATGATACGAGGAATGCACCAATCAGCTGCCACGTAGAATAGAAGGGAGGCAGGGGGCGTGGCTTCCTTACTGCATTTTGACCATAATAAAAAAATAGACTACCTATAAACACAAGTAGACTACAACAACTCAAGGCAACACAACTTACGAGTATATTTTGTGTTGTTGCAGGATCCGGTACTCAAGGTCGGCAATCTGGGCCTGTAACCACGTCCAGCGGGAGGCCGTCCACGCCCGCGCCCGGCAGTACCGCGCGAACGCCCGCTCCTGCCTGCAACAACGCAACACACCCACGTCAACACACAACAAAGAAAAGATAACAACACAACCACGTCAACACACAACACAACACAACATGGATAAAAACAACACTAGGCGCATACCCATAAATGTGTTTGTTTACACCCTATCGTCTCTGGAATAACAACTACTAACACAACTACTAACAACCCCGTCACACACAACAAAGATGATAACACAACAATAGCTAGATATTCATACATTGGGGAGAGCGGGGCAGGTTGCAGGTTGCATCATTGCCTCTAACTCGCATGTTATCACACGTACATCGTCTTAATACTACTACTATAAACTACTATTACTACAACTACAACAATAATAATAATAAAAAAAGTTAATGCGAGTTAGAGGCAATGATGCAACCTACCCTCGATGCAACCTGCCCCGCTCTCCTTTGTCTAATTCTACTTCCCAAAACTCCCCATCGTCTCTGGACTAACAACTACTAAGTACTAACATAGCTATTAACAACCACGTCAACACAACACAACAAATATAACAACAATAGACACCTATACATGTCACGTCATTAATAAAAACCTCCCCATCGTCTCTGGACTAACAACTACTAACAACCTCGTCACACACATGGATAACAACACAGCAATAGCGCACGTACCCAGAAATGTGACTTATCTTTTTCTTTGACTCCCTATCGTCCCTGACTAACAACTTAACACAACAACGTCAACACACACCAAAGATAACACAACAATAGTTAGATATCTATACATTTGTCTAAGTCAAAATTTCCTATCCTTTCTGCACTAGCAACTTGATAGTAAGTCTATTCCAATCATCGACCGACTTATTTGTGGCGAAATTTCCTTCTATATCTTCCTAAAACCTCTATTAGTCCAGCTTGAACCGATTACTTCTTGTTCCACCCTGAGTACTAACCCTACCGTAGATAACAGTAAAGTCGCCACCTGCTGTCATGTCGCCAGCCGCCATATATTACGAATTATAGCATCACTACTGATTTTTATGTGCCACTGAAGATGATACACAGTAGTTTATATCATGACTGTATAATCTACTCTGTTTCAGCGTGTGTTATGCTTTGTATCTGCAAGTATAGACGGTTTCAAATTTCGCTACACAGTTTTTTTTCGGGCGACGACGACAGCGGTATGACACTCAGTAAATAAACACTAGATGGCGACTCTACTGTTGGTAGCCACTTTGTAGATATTTTTGTCATTTGTTCATTTATAGCCCTAATATGACACAGATGAAGACACAAAATGACACAGCTCCTCCAGATAGCCCCTTCTAACTTTCCTGAAATCATGGATGTAGAAATGTAAGTATTAACGCCACCACACGTCTGTAAACAGAAAAAAAAGTTGTCCTGGCGACTTTACTGTTATCTACGGTAGTCCAGCTTGAACCGCTTACTTCTTGTTCCACCCTGATCACTAACCCTAAGAATCTTGCCTACATCAACACACACTCAACACATGCATAAAGTGTTGGCGAGGCAATACAACGTGGCAACTGTGTGGGAGGGAGGGAGGGAGTGCTTACAAAGGAGCTATTTGTTTTGCCTATTTAAAGTAACACATCATGGTTACAACACTAATAAAAATAAGTTCGTAACACCATTATGAAGAGTAGTGTTACAAATGAACCTTTAGTTTTTTCCCGTAACAGTAACACAATACGTTACGACACATTTATAACAGTGGGAACATATGGTAACTCAAAGAGCTATAAACGACTGATATTTACCTCCGCCAACGAAGTTGGAGGGGTTATGTTTTCACCCCGATCTGTCTGTCTGTCTGTCTGTCTGTTAGTGTACAGGATTTCTCGAAAAGTTGTGAATAGATTTGGACCAAACTCGGTATACCAAGTCTATTTGGTATAAGGAAGAACTGATTTAATTTTGGATGAAATCTATTGACAACTGTTGCCATGGCAACCAATGGATGAAATAGTCGGCCGGAGGTATGCGCTCATACTGAGTGCATATATATATATATTAATATATATAATATATTATATATATATATATATATATATATATATATATATATATATATATATATATATATATATTGATGAAATATTCGGGCGGAGGTATGCGCTCTACTGAGTGCCCCCCCCCCCTAGTTCAGCCTGTTATCCCGCCTGTAACACAACACAAAGGGCGTCATACTAACACAAGGGCATGAG
>JACEEZ010021422.1:116463-121463 GCA_016584305.1 Chionoecetes opilio | reverse complement strand
GGGCGAATATTGGTGACGCGTATGGAACATGTAGGCGAGACCCAAGGGATGATAATAACAAGGGTGGGTGTTAGGTGTGGGAGAAAGACTTACAAACAAAAAAAAAAAACAAAAAAACACACACACACACAGGGCAGAAGTGGGTCATAATATATAATACAAAGTAATATAATAGTTTACAGGTAGAGATCCAGAAATATGTAGAACTGAAAAACACAAGAATTTGCGGTGACGTAACAACACACACATACTCAACACAACCACACAACACTCACTAACTAGCACCAGCCATTAGTAAAGGAGGAGATGAAGGAGGAGAAGAGTATGGAGGATGAGGAAGGAGGAGGACAAGGAGAGGAGGAGGATGAGAGGAAAGAGGAACGGAAGGGTGGTGAGGAATGAAGAAAAGAGGAAAGAAATGATGAGAAGGAAAGCACAGGAATGAGTGGGGAGATGAGTGGGGAGATGAGGAGGGGAGGAAATATAAAGATAGATACATAAACAAGGACAACATATACCTTACTAAGATCGAGATTAAGAGTAGGAGGATTACATAGGAAGAACAAACACTCCAAGTCCAGTTGGTTTATAAGTAGGGTATCTGTTGAACTACATACTACTACTACTACTATTAAAATATACGTGACGAAAAGGATGGCACATAAATAGAAGAAAAGGGAGAAAAAACCGACCAACAACAACAGTAAATTTGCTTGAGAACTTGAAAAAACCGAGCAACAACAACAGTAAATTTGCTTGAGAACTTGAAAAAACCGAGCAACAACAGTAAATTTGCTTGAGAACTTGAAAAAACCGAGCAACAACAGTAAATTTGCTTGAGAACTTGAAAAAACCGACCAGCAACAACAGTAAATTTGCTTGAGAACTTGAAAAAACCGAGCAACAACAGTAAATTTGCTTGAGAACTTGAAAAAACCGAGCAACAACAGTAAATTTGCTTGAAAACTTGAAAAAACCGAGCAACAACAACAGTAAATTTGCTTGAGAACTTGAAAAAACCGAGCAACAACAGTAAATTTGCTTGAGAACTTGAAAAAACCGAGCAACAACAGTAAATTTGCTTGAGAACTTAAAAAAACCGAGCAACAACAACAGTAAATTTGCTTGAGGACTTACGTTAATTTCCTCCTGTTTGTATATTATGGGGTATTTTCCCTGCATGCCTTCGGGTGAAAATAAAATTAGTATAGTCATAGTGTTGCCATACACTGCACTGTTGCCATACACACTGGGTTTATGGAACTGTCGCCGATGGGAATTCTCGCCGAAACACCAACCTAGAACTCTCGCCGACGTGGAATTGTTAACCTAACCTGGACATTGGCACCTAACTTAACCTAACTGATCAAGCTAACGATAGTATTTCATCCCTGAATGCAGAAACACGGGTAACACTTGATTAAATGTATATATTGGGTCCTGTAATATCAAGAATTGGAACACTCGACGACGGCGGCGAGTTTCGATCGGCGACAGTTCCAGGTACCGTCATAGTTAGCACTGTTGCCATACACACCGTTGCCAGAGCCGAGGTATGGGTAGAGGAGGTATAGTAAGGGGGGTGGGCCAATTTAGTTCGGGAGGTGTCTTGTCACCCTCTCTTGAAAAAAATTAAGTCGTAGGAAGGTGGACAAATGTAAACAGTAAGAGAGTTGCAGAGTTTAGAGTGTAGGGGATGAAAGAGTGGCTAAAGGAAGGTACTGTACATAGGAAGGCAGGCAACAGGAAGTCATTGCTTAGAACATATTGAGAGAGAGAGAGAGAGAGAGAGAGAGAGAGAGAGAGAGGAGAGAGAGAGAGAGAGAGAGAGAGAGAGAGAGAGAGAGAGAGAGAGGAGAGGAGAGGAGAGGAGAGGAGAGGAGAGGAGAGGAGAGGAGAGGAGAGGAGAGGAGAGGAGAGGAGAGGAGAGGAGATAAGTTAAGATAAGATAAGATACTTTGATCTTATCTAGACACTTTGCAAGTACCAACTACAAGGTTATTGACTATACAAAGCGCCGCCACACCACGACGAATTTGGTGGACTCGAACCGCTGACCGAATGGCGCAGGGACTCTGCAACACCAGTCCGTGATTCTACCAACCGCGCCACCCTGGCGGGTAGAGAGAGAGAGAGAGAGAGAGAGAGAGAGAGAGAGAGAGAGAGAGAGAGAGAGAGAGAGAGAGAGAGAGGGGGGAGAAGAAAATATATAGCTTCCTTCCTACATATCACTTCCTTTCCTTCGATTTCAACTGCTACTATACTACTACTACTACTATCAAGCAAGGTAAAGTGACCCAACACACCCAGCAACTATTACCTATACCAGGGTTCGATTCCTTGGGCAGGGAGGCGACCAATCAGCCAGCCAACTCAGGTGTAACTAAACCTTTCAACGTGTTCATTAAATGGCTACTCTGAGACAAATAAACTTCCTGAAGGTAAACTTAGGCAACCCACATGTTTTATATTCTTTTTATATACCACAGTTTAAATGTCCGTCACGCAATCGTATGTAGGAGACGGAGATGAGCGGTGTGGCAAGGCGCCCTCACCAGTACCCTTGACCTTTAATATAGGGGAAAAAATAAATGGTTGAAATTGAAGGGGAATTACTGAGACTGGGAGGGTGTGTGCCAGGTTATTTTGAGCCCTTGAGGTGGGGCAAGGGAGGGGAGGAGGGAGGGGAGAGAAGGGGAGAAGGGAGGGAGGGGAGAGAAGGGAGGGAGGGGAGAGGAAATGGGAGGAAGGGGAGAGGGAAAATAAGGGAGAGAGGGGAGAGAAGGAGGGAGGGGAGAGAAGGGAGGAGAAGGGAGGTAAGAAGGAGGAGGGAGAAAGGGAGAAGGGAGGGAGGGGAGAGGGAGAAAAGGGAGAAGGGAGGGAGGGGAGAGAGAAGGGAGGGGAGAGACAAGGGGAGAGAAGGGAGGGATGAGGTAAGAGAGGGGAAGGGAAGAACAAGGAAGGAAGAAGGAAGAGGTCAAGTGCAAAGGAAAAAAAAATACATGTTCTTCAGTTACCTGTTTTGCAATTTTCCGCTTAACAAGTTGGTCTTATTAGAACTAAATTTTTTTTGTTGAGATGTTTATTCAATATTCATAATCGTTAATCAATGTTACGTATGTATGATGGCAGAGAGAGAGAGAGAGAGAGAGAGAGAGAGAGAGAGAGAGAGAGAGAGAGAGAGAGAGAGAGAGAGAGAGAGAGAGAGAGAGAGAGAGAGAGAGAGAGAGAGAGAGAGAAAGAGAGAGAGAGAGAGAGAGATTTTCGCCTCTCAGCAACAATTTCCACACAGCTCATAGGCAATACATCTACTTGAGAAGAGGGTACCCGCATGCTCTCTCTCTCTCTCTCTCTCTCTCTCTCTCTCTCTCTCTCTCTCGACCACCGTAATATAACTCAATAGGGTGTGAAAGGTAGTAACGACAGGAGGAAGAAGAGAGGAGATAAAGATACAAAATAAAACCATTACGGTATATCGTGGCCTTGTGTGTGTGTGTGTGTGTGTGTGTGTGTGTGTGTGTGTGTGTGTGTGTGTGTGTGTGTGTGTGTGTGTGTGTGTGTGTGTGTGTGTGTGTGTGTGGTGTGCAAAGTCATTCGATAATTGAATAAGATCATATTTCTTTATCACATCCTTCTTACTTTCAAGGCACCCACAGTCTTCATATACGAGGAGGAGGAGGAAGAGGAGGAAGAGGAGGAAGAGGAAGAGGAAGAGGAAGAGGAGGAGGAGGAGGAGGAGGAGGAGGAGGAGGAGGAGGAAGAGGAGGAGGACATTCAACCACCTGTTTCCTGTCGATGAGAGAGAGAGAGAGAGAGCGAGAGAGCGAGAGAGCGAGAGAGCGAGAGAGAGAGAGAGAGACGACGGAGTTAAAGCAAGTAAAAAAGGAGGAAAAAAGGAATTGGCAAGAGGACCTCCATCTTCCTCTTAATCTCCTTTCTCCTCTCTATTCTGTTCATCATCCTACTTCTCTTCTTCCTCTCTTCATCACCATCCTCTCTTCATAATTAACTTTCATCTCAGCGACTTTTTTTTCTCACATTATTATCCAATATTTAATGTTGTACTATTTTTCCTGTTTCCTGTATTTTTTTTTTATTATTTTTTTTTATTTTTTTTATACTATTCAGCAGTACAATTATTTTATCTGTATCGCCTCCTTCTTCTTCTCTACCTTCCCCTTTCTTCCTTTGCTCATCTTGTTCATCCTTCTCCTTGTCATTCTCTACTTTCTCCTGTTCTTCCTTCCTCTATAATCGCCTCTTCCTTCCTCCATAATCGCCTCTCTCTTCCTTCCATCTATTACCACTATATCATCTCTTTCCTTTTCCTTCTCATATTCATCTTCCTCCTCCTCCCTTTTCCATTAGTTACACAATACTTTTTCCTCCCCCTTCATTTCTTTACCCCCCTTATTTATTTTCCTCCTCCCCCTCCTCCTTGGGGCTCGCTTGGCGGTCGTATATTCCCGTTCCCTGGAATAGTATGTGGCATGGGGATGTCTCTAGCCAATCACTGTCGTCCAGCTCGTGACGTCACATGGGGTGGAGCTTAAATGATCAGCTATAATCTGCTCTATTTAACATAATTTAATTAGTCTTCGTTAGATTAAACAATTTAACTATTCTAATCTTAAATAAAACACAGCCCAGGATTCACTTAAACTGCACCCTTATGTGACGTCACGAGCATGGACATCGGTGATTGGCTAGAGACATCCCCATACGCATACTATTCCAGAGATCGGCAACATGCGGCCCGGTCATATCTCCCCCTGTACATTTATCACCCCCCCCCTTGCATTTTCTCCCCTGATAGTTTCCCCTGTGGACATTTCCCCCCTGCATGTATTTGATAGCACTGTGTTATGATGCGAAACACTGACTGAAACCATTGCTGTTAATAGTTTAGGTTAGGTTAGTTTAGTTTGCAGACTCTCTTTCTTCTGCCAAATTCGCTTTATGTGATAATTTAATAAACGCGGAATACATCTGGAGGGGGA
>JACEEZ010021422.1:108963-111463 GCA_016584305.1 Chionoecetes opilio | reverse complement strand
TACCACTACCACAACTGCTACTATCACTACTACTACTACCATCACCACTACTACTACCACTACAACCACTACTATCACTACCACTATCATCACCACTACTACTGTACCACTACCACTATCATCACCACTACTACTGTACCACTACCACTATCATCATCACTACTACTGTACCACTACCACTATCATCACCACTACTACTGTACCACTACCACTATCATCACCACTACTACTGTACCACTACCACTACCATCACCACTACTACAACCACTACTATCACTACCACTACTACTGTACCACTACCACTACAACCACTACTATCACTACCACTATCATCACCACTACTACTGTACCACTACCACTACCATCACCACTACTACAACCACTACTATCACTACCACTACTACGGTACCACTACCACTATCATCACCACTACCAGCATCATCATTTTAGTTATTTTCTTTCTTCCACTTTGTTTATTCTTATGTGAATTAAACACACACACACACACACCAATCCACATTCCTACGACTTAAGTGTAAACTGATACTACTACAATTAACACACACACACACACACACTTACATACATACATACACACAGTCACACACACACACACTGACATTCACACTGTTCATTGCCATTATGCCTTTCTTGGAATAGGAAGGAGGAAGGAGGAAGGAGGAGGAGGAAGAGGAGGAAAAATAAGGAGAAACAAGCAAGACAACAATTATTCATCTCTTCTTTATCTTCCTTTTTTTCCCACCACTACTACCTTGACTAGAATAAGACCACCACCACCACCACTACCACTACTATAAGACCACCACCACCACTACTATTATCACCACTACTACTACTATAAGACCATCACCACCACTACCACTACTATAAGACCATCATCACTACCACTACTATAAGACCACCATCACCACTACTACCTTTACTAGAATAAGACCACTACCACTACTATAAGACCACCACCACCACTACTATTATCACCACTACTATAAGACCACCACCACCACCACTACTACTACTTTAAGACCACCACCACCACTACTATTATCACAATTACCAGTACTATCAGACCACCATCACCACTACTAGTATCACCACTACCACTACTATAAGACCACCACAACCACTACTATTATCACCACTACCACTACTATAAGACCGCCACCACCACTACTATTATCACCACTACCACTACTATAAGACCACCACCATCACCACCACCACTACTATTATCACCACTACCACTACTATAAGACCACCACCATCACCACCACCACTACTATTATCACCACTACCACTACTATAAGACCACCATCACCACCACTACTATTATCACCACTACCACTACTATAAGACCAACACCACCACTACTATAAGACCACCATCACCACTACTATAAGACCACCACCACCACTACTATTATCACCACTACCACTACTATAAGACCACCATCACCACCACTACCACTACTATAAGACCACCACCACCACTACTATTATCACCACTACCAACTACTATAAGACCACCATCACCACTACCACTACTATAAGACCACCATCACTACTATTATCACCACTACCACTACTATAAGACCACCAACACCACCACTACTGTTATCACCACTACTATAAGACCACCATCACCACCACTACTATTATCACCACCACCACTACTATAAGACCACCACCACCACTACTATTATCACCACCACCACTACTATAAGACCACCACCACCACTACTATTATCACCACTACCACTACTATAAGACCACCATCACCACCACTACCACTACTATAAGACCACCACCACCACTACCACTACTATAAGACCACCACCACCACTACTATTATCACCACTACCACTACTATAAGACCACCAACACCACCACTACTATTATCACCACTACCACTACTATAAGACCACACACCACCACTACTATTATCACCACTACCACTACTATAAGACCACCACCACCACTACTATTATCACCACTACCACTACTATAAGACCACCAACACCACCACTATCACTACTATAAGACCACCATCACCACTACCACTACTATAAGACCACCAACACCACCACTATCACTACTATAAGACCACCACCACCACTACTATTATCACCACTACCACTACTATAAGACCACCATCACCACCACCACCACTACTATTATCACCACTACCCTACTATAAGACCACCACCACCACCACTACCACTACTATAAGACCACCATCACCACCACCACCACTACCACTACTATAAGACCACCACCACTACTATTATCACCACTACCACTACAATAAGACCACCTCCACCACCACTACTATTATTACCACTACCACTACAATAAGACCACCATCACCACCACCACCACTACTATTATCACCACTACCACTACTATAAGACCACTACCACCACCACCACCACTCCATCGGCTGGTTACTGCGTGCCAACAAAGAGCAGCATGAAGACAAAGAC
>JACEEZ010021422.1:86463-101463 GCA_016584305.1 Chionoecetes opilio | reverse complement strand
TCTCTCTTTCTCTCTCTCTCTCTCTCTCTCTCTCTCTCTCTCTCTCTCTCTCTCTCTCTCTCTCTCTCTCTCTCTCCTCTCTCTCTCTCTCTCTCTCTCTTTCTCTCACCAACTACCATATCTTCTCTTCATCCTATCTATTTTTAACTTCTCTTTATCTCTCATTTATTCTTTCTTTCTCATTTCTCTTTCTTATCTCCACTCTCCTTTCTCTTCTTCAGTTAAAATAATCGTCCCAAACCTTTTACCTCTCTCTCTCTCTCTCTCTCTCTCTCTCTCTCTCTCTCTCTTCTCTCTCTCTCTCTCTCTCTCTCATCCGTCATCATTTCTCTTCTCATGCTTAATTTTTTCTACTCGTTTGCATTCAAGCCATTTCTCTCTCTCTCTCTCTCTCTCTCTCTCTCTCTCTCTCTCTCTCTCTCTCTCAGTAGTGTTAACACAAGAATTAGTGTTAAGTCAAGATACTTCTTATCATTTCCCTTCCCGATAACATTCTTCAGCGGATGATAACAAAGAAATAAAAGAAAACTAAAACTATACATAATAGAAAAACAATAAAAACAACAAAGCAAATAAAATCCAAAAAAGTAGAAATATACATCTAAAAATAGAAAAAGACAAAGGGTAAATATGTATATAAAATTAGTTGATAAATAAATAAATACGTTAATAAGACGAGGTAAGTTAACCCCTTAAGGCCCAGAACGTAATTTCCATTGTAATCTGGGTACCATTAGACGATTTTTAGTGAATATAAGCAATGTTTTATAGTTATGACCCGTTTAGTATCCTTGTCCACTGGCTAATTTTGTATATTCAGTGACTTTTTGTAATTTTATAGTTCCACAACACAATTTTTTTATTGCAAGGGAAAAATCTGGGCGTGAAGGGGTATTTTATGGCTCCACAACAATTTTTTTTTATAGCAAAGGAAGTATCTGGGCGTGAAGGGGTATTTTATGGCTCCACAACACATTTTTTTTTATAGCAAAGGAAGTATCTGGGCGTGAAGGGGTATTTTATGGCTCCACAACACATTTTTTTTATAGCAAAGGAAGTATCTGGGCGTGAAGGGGTATTTTATGGCTCCACAACACATTTTTTTTATAGCAAAGGAAGTATCTGGGCGTGAAGGGGTTAAGAACATGAAAAAAATACCGTAAAAGTGTGTCCAAGGAAGAGGAAGAGGAAAGGAAGAGTAAAGAGTAAGTAAGTAAGAGTAAAGAGTAAACGTAGAGTAAAAAAGTGTCCCAGGAAGAGGAAGAGGAAGAGTAAAGAGTAAGCAAGTAAGAGTAAAGAGTAAACGTAGAGTAAAAAAGTGTCCCAGGAAGAGGAAGAGGAAGAGTAAAGAGTAAGTAAGTAAGTAAGAGTAAAGAGTAAACGTAAAGAGTAAAAGTGTCCCAGGAAGAGGAAGGTAAAGAGGCCAAGAGGAAGTTAAAGAGGAGGCCAAGAGGAGGTTAAAGAGATAAATAAAGAGAAAAACACTTTAAAGTTTCAGCCAGCCAAGAGGAATGAAAGAGAAAGAGAAAGAACAAAAGATGCAAAGAGAAAAAGAGAAAAAGAAAAGAAAGAAAAAAAGAAAAAAATGAAAAAGAAAAAGAAAAGAAAAGGAAAAGAAAAAGAAAAGAGAAAAAAGATGAAAAGATAAAAGAAAAGAAAGAAAAGAACAAAAGATGAAAAAGAAAAAAAAGGAGAAAAAGAAAAGAAAGAGAAAAGCAAGAA
The DNA here is from genome assembly GCA_016584305.1 of Chionoecetes opilio. Taxonomy (NCBI): domain Eukaryota; kingdom Metazoa; phylum Arthropoda; class Malacostraca; order Decapoda; family Majidae; genus Chionoecetes; species Chionoecetes opilio. The sequence continues at coordinate 99,741 of JACEEZ010021422.1, read as the reverse complement.
AAAGAAAAAGAAAAAAGAAAGAAAAAGAAAAGAAAAAGAGAAAAAAGACAAAGCGGAACAAATCAAGGGGATAAGAGAAGAGAGAGAGAGAGAGAGAGAGAGAGAGAGAGAGAGAGAGAGAGAGAGAGAGAGAGAGAGAGAGACTACAACACTGGGGGAAAATCAATGTCTACAGGTTTTTCCAAGTTAGTGGTGATGTGAAGCAAAACACGCGTGCGCTCGCTCACACCCACACACATACAACTTCGAAGAAAAGAAATATTATGAACTACAAGTGATTCTCTCTCTCTCTCTCTCTCTCTTTCTCTTCTAATGAGCTGCCTCTTTTGCATCAGAAGAAATATGAATAAAAGATGAGAAGAGAAAAAATACAAGGGAAAAAAGTCATTGAAAGGGAAACACGAGACATTAATATGACCAATGTACACACACACACACACACACACACACACACGTTACAATGAGAAGATTCCCATTGAGAGAGAGAGAGAGAGAGAGAGAGAGAGAGGAGAGAGAGAGAGAGAGAGAGGAGAAGAGAAGATGATGAGAGAGGAGAGAGAGAAGAGAGAGAGAGAGAGAGAGAGAGAGAGAGAAGTCTCGCACATCCTCATTGTGTGTGTGTGTGTGTGTGTGTGTGTGTGTGTGTGTGTGTGTGTGTGTGTGTGTGTGTGTGTGTGTGTGTGTGTGTGTGTGTGTGTGTATGTGTGTGTATGTGTGTGTCTGTGTGTGTGAGTGTGTGTGTGAGTGTGTGTGAGTGTGTGTGTGAGTGTGTGTGTGTGTGTGTGTGTGTGTGTGTGCGTGTGCGTGTGCGTGTGTGTGTGTACACGCTTGCCAGCTATATAAAAATATACACAAGAGTTAAGTAGTCTACATTAACTTTCGCCAGAACGCGCACGCACGCATGAGCACACACACACACACACAGTAACTCTCTCTTTCCTTTGACATTCATGCCTCATTGTCCTTTCTAAGCTGTGGAGTGAATACTCTCTCTCTCTCTCTCTCTCTCTCTCATCCTTCTTAACTTCTCTCCCTTCCCTCTTACTCCCCCTCTTCCTTCCTCCTTTTATTCCTCCTCTTCAACCTTCTCTAATCCCCCCTCTCTTCTCTCTCTCTCTCTCTCGTCTCTATGGTCACAAGCATTACTATCACCTTCCTATTTTTCAATCTACGTATACTACTACTACTACTACAACCATCACTACAACTTCTACTACCACAACCACCACTACTACTATTATAACCATCACCAACACAAACATAACCACTACTACTACTACCACAACCACCATCACTACTACTACTACTATCACAACCATTACTACCTACAAACATAGTTGCTGCTGCTACTACTACAACTTCTACTACCACAACCACCACTATCATAACCATCACCAACACAAACACAACCACTACTCCTACTACTACTACCACAACTACTACTACTACCACAACTACTACTACTACCACAACTACTACTACTACCGCAACTACTACTACCACCACCACCACCATCACTACTACTTACTACTACTATCACAACCATTACTACCTACAAACATAGCTGCTACTACAACACTACCACAACCACCCCTACTACTACTAATACTACCACCACCACCACTACAAAAAGTTCAAACACATTTCTCCATCTTAATCTCTGTGCAAGTTTATCTTTAGCTCTACCTGTCATTGCCTCCCCTCACCTGAGCCCACCGGGAGGCACTTAATTAATGGTCTGGTAAAGTGGTGGTGGTGGTGGTGGTGGTGGTGGTGGTGGTGGTGGTGGTGTGGTGGTGGTGGTAGTAGTAGTGGTAGTAGTAGTAGTAGTGGTAGTAGTAGTAGTGGTAGTAGTAGTAGTAGTAGTAGTAGTAGTAGTAGTGGTGGTAGTTGTAGTGGTGGTAGTTGTAGTGGTGGTAGTTGTAGTGGTGGTAGTTGTAGTGGTGGTAGTAGCAGTAGGTGGTGGTGGTAGTAGTAGTAGTAGTAGTAGTAGTAGTAGTAGTAGTAGGTAGTAATAGTAGTAGTAGTAGTAGTAGTAGTAGTAGTAGGTAGTAATAGTAGTAGGTAGTAATAGTAGTAGTAGGTAGTAATAGTAATAGTAGTAGTAGGTAGTAATAGTAGTAGTAGGTAGTAATAGTAGTAGTGTAGTAAATAGTAGTAGGTAGTAATAGTAGTAGTAGGTAGTAATAGTAGTAGTAGGTAGTAATAGTAGTAGTAGGTAGTAATAGTATTAGTAGGTAGTAGTAGTAGTAGGTAGTAGTATTAGCAGGTGGTAGTAGTAGTAGTAGTAGTAGTAGTAGTAGTTAGTAGGTAGTATAGTAGTAGTAGTAGTAATAGTAAGAGTAAGTAGATATAGAGGTAGTACAAGTATGTAGGTAGTAGTAGTTCTTAGTAGTAGGTAGTAATAGTAGTAGTAGGTAGTAATAGTAGTAGTAGTAGTAGTAGTAGTGTAGTGGTAGTAGCTATAGTAGTAGTAGTAATAGATAGGTAGTAGTAAGCAGTAGTAGTAGGTAGTAACGTTAGTAGTAGTGTTAGTATACAGTAGTAGTAGGTGTAGTAACAGTAGTAGTAGGTAGTACAGTGGTAGTGTAGTAGTAGGTTAGTACAGTAGTAGATAGTAGGTAGTAACGTAGTAGTAGTAGTAGAGTAGTAACAGTATAGTAGTAAGGTAGTAACAGTAGTAGTAGGTAGTAACAGTAGTATGTAGTAGTAGGTAGTACAGTAGTAGTAGGTAGTAACAGTAGTAGTAGGTAGTAAACAGTGTAGATTAGTACAGTAGTAGAGTAGTAACAGTAGTAGAAGGTAGTAACAGTAGTAGTAGAAGTAAGTAACAGTAGTAGTAGGTAGTAACAATAGTATAGTAGTAGGTAGTAACAGTAGTAGAAGGTAGTAACAGTAGTAGTAGGTAGTAAACAGTAGTAGTAGGTAGTAAACAGTAGTAGAAGGTAGTAACAGTAGTAGTAAGGTAGTAACAGTAGTAGATAGGTAGTAACAGTAGTAGTAGGTAGTAACAGTAGTAGTAGGTAGTAACAGTAGTAGAAGGAGTAAACAGTAGTAGTAAGGTTAGTAACAGTAGTAGTAGGTAGTAACAGTAGTAGTAGGTAGTAACAGTAGTAGTAGGTAGTAACAGTAGTAGAAGGCAGTAACAGTAGTAGAAGGTAGTAACAGTAGTAGTAGGTAGTAACAGTAGTAGTAGGTAGTAACAGTAGTAGTAGGTAGTAACAGTAGTAGTAGGTAGTAACAGTAGTAGAAGGTAGTAACAGTAGTAGAAGGTAGTAACAGTAGTAGAAGGTAGTAACAGTAGTAGAAGGTAGTAACAGTAGTAGAAGGTAGTAACAGTAGTAGAAGGTAGTAACAGTAGTAGAAGGTAGTAACAGTAGTAGTAGTAGTAGTAGTAGTAGTAGTAGTAGAAGGTAGTAACAGTAGTAGTAGGTAGTAACAGTAGTAGAAGGTAGTAACAGTAATAGAAGGTAGTAACAGTAGTAGAAGGTAGTAACAGTAGTAGAAGGTAGTAACAGTAGTAGAAGGTAGTAATAGTAGTAACAGTAGTAGTAGGTAGTAACAGTAGTAGAAGGTAGTAACAGTAGTAGAAGGTAGTAATAGTAGTAACAGTAGTAGTAGGTAGTAACAGTAGTAGAAGGTAGTAACAGTAGTAGAAGGTAGTAACAGTAGTAGTAGAAGGTAGTAACAGTAGTAGTAGGTAGTAACAGTAGTAGTAGGTAGTAACAGTAGTAGAAGGTAGTAACAGTAGTAGTAGGTAGTAACAGTAGTAGTAGGTAGTAACAGTAGTAGTAGGTAGTAACAGTAGTAGAAGGTAGTAACAGTAGTAGAAGGTAGTAACAGTAGTAGTAGAAGGTAGTAACAGTAGTAGTAGTAAGTAGTAACAGTAGTAGTAGGTAGTAACAGTAGTAGTAGGTAGTAACAGTAGTAGAAGGTAGTAACAGTAGTAGACGGTAGTAGCAGTAGTAGTAGGTAGTAACAGTAGTAGTAGGTAGTAACAGTAGTAGTAGGTAGTAACAGTAGTAGTAGGTAGTAACAGTAGTAGAAGGTAGTAACAGTAGTAGACGGTAGTAGCAGTAGTAGTAGGTAGTAACAGTAGTAGTAGGTAGTAACAGTAGTAGTAGGTAGTAACAGTAGTAGTAGGTAGTAACAGTAGTAGTAGGTAGTAACAGTAGTAGAAGGTAGTAACAGTAGTAGAAGGTAGTAACAGTAGTAGAAGGTAGTAACAGTAGTAGAAGTAATATGGCGTTACATCATTAACATAAGTATTCGTAGTAGTAAAACTTTTGTAGCATCACCAAGCAATATTACCTAACCTATTTTACAATTATAATCTACAACCTACAGTTAATCGGCATACAGGTAACCACTCCTACTGCTTAACATACACACACACGCACACACACACCTGCCCCATCCCCCCCATAGCAACCGCCACCTTGCCTTGGTATACCAGCGTCAGTTCCAATATACTAGTGGTAATATGCCAAGGTCCACAGGAAACTATAATAGTGTAATAATAATAATAATAAAATAAAAAAGTGTTATGCAGGGGAGGGGGTTACCGTTGGTGTGTGTGTGTGTGTGTGTGTGTGTGGTGTGTGTGTGTGTTGTGGGTGTTGTGGTGTGGTGTGTGTGTGTGGGTGGTGGGTAGGGGGCTTTGGTGGTGGGGGGGGGGGGGGGGGGGGGGAATACATACGATTTTGTTAAAATTATCAGTGTGAAATGTTGGGTGTATACACTAACACACACATTTACATCGCTTTCACTATTGACATAAAACGCGAAGGAAATGGGTCATGCTTCGGAAATCACGTGTAAAGTTTGCGAGCGATAGGGAAGAAGGGAAGGAAACATTAGCAGAGGAAAGGAGGAGAAAGGTGAAGGAGAGTAAAGAGAAGGAAAGGAAACCGAAGCGAATGGAAGGGAAAGTAGATGGACACACAGACACACACACACACACACGCAAACAAACACACACACACACGCGCGCACAAACAAACACACACACACAAACAAACACACACACACACACACACGCGCGCACAAACAAACACACACACGCAAACAAACACACACACGCACACACACACACACACACGGTCAGTGGATCAGTAGCGGATGTACGATGCGTGTGGTGATAACATAGTGCCGAATAATACGTATTAGTGATGATGGTGGTGGTGGAGTGATAAGAATGGAGGTTATGGTGGTGATGCAAGGATTAGAGAAGTGGTGGTGGTGGTGGTGATGTTACTACTAATAATAATGAAAACGATGATGTGGAAGATAATAATAATCAATAATATCTTTCCATAACTGACTGACTGATGAATTGAGTGGATAGACAAAAAAAGATTAATAGATAAGATAACTAACTGTATGACTGACTGATAGAAATGAGAATAAATACACACACATGAAAAGAGGAGAAAACTTACGAAATAAAAAAGACTGACTGATAGAAATGAGAATAAATACACACACACAAATGAAAAGAGGAGAAAACTTACGAAACAAAAAAGATTGCCTGATAGAAATGAGAATAAATACAAACACATATATGAAAAAGGGGAAAACGAAAAAAAAAACGACACTGCTATAAATAAGAACGAATACATAAACAAATAAATGAAAAAAGAGAAAAAAAAAAAAAAAAAAAAAAAAAACTGATAGAAATAAGAATAAATACATTCACACAAATAAAAAAATAAGGAGACAACTAAAAAAGACTGACTAGATAGAAGTAAGAATAAATACATACACAAATAAATTGAAAAAGGGAAAAACAAACAAAAAAAACAGACTGATAAATACAAATTTTTTTATACATATGAAAAAAAAGGAAAACAAACAAACTAACAGAAAAAAAACCCACTAGTCTCTCCCAGCCTTTGTCCGTCTCAAGATTATTATCACCTTCACTCTCTCCTATAAACCCCCAACACCCCTTTACCTGGCCCTCCTAACCCCTTTACCCCCCAACACCCCTTTACCTGGCCTTCCTAACCCCTTTACCCCCCCATAAACTCCCAACACCCTTTACCTGGCCTTCCTAACTCCTTTACTCCCCCCAACACCCCTTTATCTGGCCTTCCTAACCCCTTTACCCCCCAACACCCCTTTACCTGGCCTTCCTAACCCCTTTACCCCCCCATAAACTCCCAACACCCTTTACCTGGCCTTCCTAACTCCTTTACCTCCCCCAACACCCCTTTATCTGGCCTTCCTAACCCTTTACCCCCCAAACACCCTTTACCTGGCCTTCCTAACCCCTTTACCCCCCCATAAACCCCAACACCCCTTTACCTGGCCTTCCTAACCCCTTTACCCCCCAAAAACCCCTTTACCTGGGCCTTCCTAACCCCTTTACCCCCCATAAACCCCCAACACCCCTTTACCTGGCCTCCTAACCCTTTTACCCCCCATAAACCCCCAACACCTTTACCTGGCCTTCCTAACCCCTTTACCCCCCCATAAACCCCCAACACCCCTTTACCTGGCCTTCCTAACCCCTTTACTCCCCAACACCCCTTTACCTGGCCTTCCTATCCCTTTACCCCCCCATAAACCCCCAACACCCTTTACCTGCCTTCCTAACACCTTTACTCCCCCATAAACCCCAACACCCCTTTACCTGGCCTTCCTAACCCCTTTACCCCCCCATAAACCCCCAACACCCTTTACCTGGCCTTCCTAACTCCTTTACTCCCCCATAAACCTCCAACACCCCTTTACCTGGCCTTCCTAACCCTTTACCCCCCCAACACCCCTTTACCTGGCCTTCCTAACCCCTTTACCCCCCCAACACCCCTTTACCTGGCCTTCCTATCCCCTTTACCCCCCCATAAACCCCCAACACCCCTTACCTGGCCTTCCTAACCCCTTCACCCCCCCATAAACCCCCAACACCCCTTTACCTGGCCTTCCTAACCCCTTTACCCCCATAAACCCCCAACACCCCTTTACCTGGCCTTCCTAACCCCTTTACCCCCATAAGCCCCCAACACCCCTTTACCTGGCCTTCCTAACCCCTTCACCCCCCCATAAACCCCAACACCCCTTTACCTGGCCTTCCTAACCCCTTACCCCCCCATAAACCCCCAACACCCCTTTACCTGGCCTTCCTAACCCCTTTACCCCCCAACACCCCTTTACCTGGCCTTCCTATCCCTTCACCCCCTCCCTCTCCCCACCCGGTTTACCTGACACACCAGTAACCAGTCTCTATATACCTATCATACTGCACCATAGGAGGAGGAGGAGGAGGAGGAGGAGGAGGAGGAGGAGGAGGAGGAGGAGGAGGAGGAGGAGGAGGGAGGGGTGGTGGTGGTGGTGTGGTGGTGGTGGTGGTGGTGGTGGTGGTGGTGGTGTGGTGGTGGTGGTGGTGGTGGTGGTGGAGGAGGAGGAGGAGGAGGAGGAGGAGGAGGAGAGGAGGAGGAGGAGGAGGAGATGGTGGTGGTGGTGTTGAAAGGCGAAAAAATGGTAATGACTGTAAATATGATGAAAGTCTATCTGTGTGGGGGGATATGAGAGAGAGAGAGAGAGAGAGAGAGAGAGAGAGAGAGAGAGAGAGAGAGAGAGAGAGAGAGAGAGAGAGAGAGAGAGAGAGAGAGAGAGGCAAAAATCAATAACCCGTGTTAGTAGTAGAATGCAGAGAAAGAGAGAGAGGCAGCAATGACCCTGACCCTGAAATACCATCTCTTACTCATCGCAACCCTTTCCCCTCCCTTCCTCCCCCCCTTACCCAACAATTCCCCAACCAGTTATCCCCCTACCCCCAGCTCTCTCTCTATCTCTCTCTCTCCGTGTCCTCTCTTCTCTCTCCTCTCTCTCTCTCTCTCCTCTCTCTCTCTCTCTCTCTCCGTGTCACTCTTCCCTCACCATCCCTCTAAACATGTTTACATAGAAGTCCGCGTGTGAATATGGCAACCCATCTTGAAACCTCTACAATAAAAATATGGCAACGTTTTCCTATTCAAGCATCCCTCTCTCTCTTTCTCTCTCAGGTAGACAGACTGGTAGGTAGATATAGACAGGGAAGTATATGATTTTTTTTTTTTCTCTCTCTCTCTCTCTCTCTCTTAACCAGCCAAAACATATGTAAGTAATAATAATAATAACAACAAAAGAACGAGAACAAATATATAAGACAAAATCACACATCTCAATCATCTTTCTCCTCCGACGAAGACCTACTGCATAAGAAGATGCAAGTAAGAGGAAGGAAGGAGGAAGGAGGAGGAGACGGTATTGTGCGCGGCGCCCCTCAGGAGGAGTCTGCTGAAGGGCCGTGAGTCAACGCCAAAGGAATGAGCGGCTTAAAGATGACAGTGTTACACGCCCTCACCCTCCTCCTCCTCCTCCTCCTCCCATTCCTCTATAATAATCCTCCTTCTCCTCCTCGTGTTACTCTTTTTTCCTCCTCTCATCCGGTTTTTGTTTACTATTACATGCTATTTTGGCTCTTTAAGTGTACCTCTCTCTCTCTCTCTCTCTCTCTCTCTCTCTTCTCGTGCTCTCCTTTAACTGTTCCATCTTTAAAAAAAAATCCTTCTCATGCCTCCTCCCAATCATCCTACTCTCTCTCTTTCTCCCTCTCCCTCTCTCTCTCTCTCTCTCAATACGTGGAAACAGTATCACTCCTTTAAACAAAACTTCCCCTAAACAAAACAAATTATCATTAAAAAACAGAACTACACAGACAAACACACACACAAAACCCAGCCTGTTCTATAATAGCAAAACAAGCTCTTACAAAAACTCCCATCTATTATAATTATTCAAAAAACATGAATATTTCTTTTGTATCAATGTTGTGTTTCCATCAAGTTATAATAAACGATGTATAGTTACCACAAGAATTAATGCCACCTTTAATTCATTGTCCTTCAGATATCGTGCAATAATACATCAAAGATAATCCACCTTCCACCCAAGAAAAGTAATATAAGGTGAGGTGAAATATCAGTAAACATATCATGATAGCGTGAATAACTAACTCCCTTTAGAGATAGCGTGATGATGCAATACACGAGGGTGTTATTCATTCCCTCATTCACTGTACAAGGTCAGCTCTTCACCCCGCAGCGAGCCACACTTTCCTTCCCTCCTCCACGCCGACCCTCTGTGATGTGAAGTGTACAAGTTATGCCTCACACTCATGCTACCCCGTTTTCTATTACTCTCCAAATACTTATTGTTATTCTGTGTTAATAATGGTTTACTACTACTACTACTACTACCACTACTCTTACTACATACTAATACATGTTACTACCTCTACCTAAAGCTAAAACCACCTCTACCCCTACAACTGACATCAATAACTACTTCTACTTCTACTTCTACTATTACTACTTTTTTTTTTCTTCTTTTTTTTTCTTTCACTACTACAATATACCTCCACCGCCTCTTTATTTGCGGCGGGTACGCCATAGCCCCACCTCGATATTGACTGTGGCATCCAACCTTACAACTACCCCTAAAAATACATTTTTATACTATTACTACTACTCTACTATACTATTTACTACATCCCCCTTGACATGTTTACTATGTCTTTCACTTAAGCCTGGTTTCCCTTTGGGCTGGGGCTGCTCGATCCCCTAGCCGATTTGAAAGGACGTCGCTGATTGGCTATAACTCGGGCTGCGGGGGCGATGGTGTGTAAATTGCCCCGCCTCCCCCCCAAAAAAACCCCTTTCTTTTCCTCAAAAAAAATTCATATTTCTTGCTTTACTCACCTCTTACACAAGAAGGCTTATTTTTGGTTTTTCATCGTGAATCAGGCAGTGATTGTTCAACAAAACACCCTTCATAAATCAATAGGGTAAAAATAAGTCTGACTGACTACACAAAAGTAGGCGGGCTTTTAGGTTTTCAGTGCTTGAAATTTTACTCCTACCCGATATTACCAAGCTACCAATATATTTAAAAAGCTGAGCCCACCCTCGTGTTTATAAAACATTGCTGCAATCATGAGCATAAAAAAAATTCACTAAGACTAAACTTATTAAGATAATTGAAGGAAAATAAAAAGGGGATAAAAATTTTTTTCTTTCTTTTTTGCTTCAACTCGCTGTAACTCCCTAATTTTTTTTCGCATTCAATTTTCAAAAACTGTTTCAAAAATTTTATCTTTTTCCCCTTCCTGTGGTATGTACACGTACCCAAAAAGGAAAAAATGGGGGTCAAAATGGCTAAGAAAGTTAAAATGTTTCAAACTGGTTTCCGTGACGGGGGGAGCCTCTGTTGCTCTCCCGAGAAAAAGTCTCTCCTGTATAGGACTACTACTACTACTACTACCACTACTCTTACTACATACTAATACATGTTACTACCTCTACCTAAAGCTAAAACCACCTCTACCCCTACAACTGACATCAATAACTACTTCTACTTCTACTATTACTATTACTACTACTACTACTCTTACTACATACTAATACATGTTACTACCTCTACCTAAAGCTAAAACCACTTCTACCCCTACAATTGACATCAATAACTACTACTATTACTACTAATAATACCACCACCACCACTGCTACTACTACAACTACCACTACTATATCTGTTGGTGTGGTTATAATAGTATGGAACTCTACCAGGATATGATCGTTATCGGCACTTGAAAGAGAAAAGATAACATCAGTACACACACACACACACACACACACACACACACACACGATGAAAGGAAGTTAATATACCAACAAATCCGACAAACTCAAAAGAACTCAAAGGAAGAAGAGGAGACATCAGCAACAAATAAGGAATACATTAAAAAAAAAAAGGAGTAAATGGAAAAGAAAACTCTATTTTTTTTTCTCTGGATTTTCATGAAACTAGATGTATAGTAACTGGCAGATAAAAGTAACAGGTTTATAGTAACTGGCAGATAAAAGTAACAGGTTTATAGTAAGTAACTGGCACGAACTAGAGAAAATAAGAATGAAAGAAACTGTAGACACATCATTAAAGAATAGTAGTAGTATAGTAGTAGTAGCAGCAGTACTTCGTCACTGCCATAATATTATGTTAAGAGACGCGAGTTGGAGGAGGAGGTTGTGGTAAGGAGGATGTGGTAAGATGGGGGAGGTGGTAAGAAGGGGGAGGAAGAGGAGGTGGTGGAGGTGGTAAGGAGGTGGAGGAGGTGGTAAGAGGGAGGTGGTAAAAGGGTAAGGAGGAGGGGGAGGAGGTGGTAAGAGGGGAGGAACTTAAGATAAAACACTTACATCACTGTACAACCAACCTACACACACACACACGTAAATATGTAAGGTCATTGACACACACCGTTATAATATACTAGCCGCAAAGCCGCCGTCCGGGCGGACTTTTTGGCTAGCTCCTGCGGAGGGCTATTGGTGGGCCTTCGGCCCACCAAACACAAGACTCTCCAGATAGCCCCTTCTAACTTTCCCTGAAATCATGGATTAGAAATGTATGTATTAACGCCTTACCCATCACCCCCCACCCATTCACTCACCCATTACCCATCACGCCCCACCCATTCACTCACCCATTACCCATTACCCATCACCACACCCCCATTACCCATCACCCATCACCCATTCACTCACCCATCACCCCACACCCATTACCCATCACCCCACCCATTACCCATCACCCTACATCAAGGTTTCCTCAATTCTCGCAACCCACATTTTTTTTCACAATTCTCGCTAATAGGCTGCTAAAAAAAAAAAAAAAAGTATCGGATCATCTAATAAGTGGGCTTATAATGTGCCCCTGATCGAGCTGGTTCCAAAACTGTGCCATATGATGAGATTGTGCCACGGGGGGCGGCACCTATCGCGGACATACACACAGACACACACACTTTCGCTTATATTATTATAGAAACTATACGAACTACTACAACCACAATAGAGACAACATACATATTAGTTAGAGACCAGTCGTTCTTAATCTTTTCAGAGGCACCGAACCCTAACAAAAACCTCCGCACACTGGCCGAACCCCTTAAATATGGGGGGGGGGGGAATCATTACAAAAAAATTACGCAAAATTGCTTCAAAACTCAAGAAATGTATATTAATAAGAATACATTTTCATTTAATTGATGCAAAAAATAGAGAAAAATTGCCTCAAAATTCAAGCGTTACTTTGGAGAATAACTTAAACATGAAGGAAGGAAGGAAGGAAGGACTGAAGCAGTGGCATATATAAGTCCTCGGAAAAGGGTGGGCACAGAGGTGAATCCAGGATTGTTTTAAGTCGGGGTTGGGCGAGCGAAGCGGGTCTCCATAGCTGGGGGGTTTGAGGAGGGGGTCAGGAAATTGTTTGAAAATCAAGCATTTCTAGGGGCATTTTGAGGTCTCAGGAGGGATATTTTGAACTAATTTGAAATCTAATGGCAAAACGAGGCCGTGCCCCCCCCCCCCCCTTATATGTATACGCCACTGCTCGGAAGTGAGAGAAGCGGGTGAGCACACGTACTTATACACACCCACCCATGACTCCCTCCACCGCACTGCTTAAATTTACGTTAATTTCGCGATAGTTTACTCTGGTGAATAATCTGGAATTACAATAATAGCCAAATTGCAATGTTTTTCGAAGGGCCTTCCCCGAACCCATGAGACTGGCTCACCGAACCCCGTTAAGAACCCCTGTATAGACGAAAAAAACCCACAAGTTTATCAACCCTACTACTTAAAGAGCGAAAGATATGTACCGTAGATAACAGTAAAGTCGCCAGGACAACTTTTGTTTGTTTACAGACGTGTGGTGGGTTAATACTTACTTTCTACTCCATGATTTCAGGAAAGTTAGAAGGGCTATCTGTGGTCTATGTCATTTTGTGTCTTCATTCTGTGTGTGATTTGGAGCTTAAATGATGAAATCTCAAATATCTACAATGTGTGACCAACTAAAGTGTGCGTCTAGGTGTTGTTAGTTGTTGCTGAGTGTCTGTTGCTGTCGTCTGCCCGAAAAAAAATTGTTGGAGTTGAATTTGTGACCGTTATGTTGCAGCTACAAAGCATAAAGGGGCTGTAAGGGTAGTTGATGGGTTTTGATGTAAACTACTGGTGTATTTTCAGTGGCACTAAAAATAGTTAGTGGATGTGTGTTGTTGTATCGTGTGATGTTAAGCGAAAGTGTGTGTGTGTGTGTGTGTGTGTGTGTGTGTGTGTGGTGTGTGTGTGTGTGTGTGTGTGTGTGTGTTGTGTGTGTGTGGTGTGTGTGTGTGGTGTGTGTTGGTGTGTGTGTGGTGTGTGTGTGTGTGTGTGGTGTGTCGCGATAGTG
>JACEEZ010021422.1:46463-78963 GCA_016584305.1 Chionoecetes opilio | reverse complement strand
CCTAAAGACTGCATGATGCCTCCCTCCTCCTCCTCCTCTTGCCTTCTTCCTCCTCCTCCTCCCCTCCTCTGGATCACAAGGTACTCACTCACAAAGGGGTATGGAACTGTCGCCGATGGGAATTTACGCTGAAACACCAACCTAGAACTCTCGCCGACGTGGAAATTTTAACCTAACCCGTACAATGGCACCTAACTTAACCTAACTGACCAAGCTAACTAGTATTTCATCCCTGAATGCAGAAACACGGGTAACACTTGATTAAATGTATATATTGGGTCCTGTAATATCAAGAATTGGAACACTCGTCGACGTCGGCGAGTGTTCCTATCGGCGACAGTTCCAGGTACCCTCACAAACCTCCCTCCCTTCTCTGCATCTCTTTCAGCACCCACTTTATATATATTTCTTGTTCAAGGGGGACTAGCATTTTTGACTTTTTTATTTTGTCTATTCTTCAGCCCTTGCCTCGTCTTCCGAGTAAAAGAAAAAAGATACACTATAGGATATCAGATAAGATTGAGTGTAATAAATGATGAATGTAGCGTTATCTTTATCATCTAAGGCGGGGAGAGAGAGAGAGAGAGAGAGAGAGAGAGAGAGAGAGAGAGAGAGAGAGAGAGAGAGAGAGAGAGAGAGAGAGAGAGAGAGAGAGAGAGTGTGTGTGTGAGTGAGAGTGAGTGTGAGTAGTGAGAGAGAGAGAGAGAGAGAGAGAGAGAGAGAGAGAGAGGAGAGAGAAGAGAGAGAGAGAGAGAGAGAGAGAGAGAGAGAGTGAGAGAGTGGTTCGTTTCTTCTAGACCTGCCTCTTCACACACCTACAGTATATCTATAATTATAGAAGTAGTGAAAAATACTAAGGAACTGAGAAGAATTGAAACTGAAGAAAAACTGAGAACCAACTATCTTCTTTTCCTGCCATGTCACGTGAGAACAAAACATAACAAACAAAGAACAGCCACTATCTCTCTCTCTCTACTAACAAGACTTTTCTACCTCACCGACTGTTTATTAAGATAATGAATAGTGCCGACAACAACAAACTAACTACCTGTTCCCTTATACTCATCTGTTATACGAGAACAAAATTGAACAGAGAACAGTCCATTATTTAGTTATAATGACCTGCAGTTTCACACATCTGTTCTCCACATATCTCAGCCTAATTAAATGTGAAGAACAAATATCTAGAACAGCTTTTAGTGTTATTTGTTCTTACATAACTTTATAACATTAAACTGAATCCCCCCCAAAAAAAACAAAGAACATAATAACAAATGATGAATCAGAACGGAACACCTGGATCTGATGGAAGCACCTGGCCACTTGTATGTATGTGTGTGTGTGTGTGTGTGTGTGTGTGTGTGTGTGTGTGTGTGTGTGTGTGTGTGTGTGTGTGTGTGTGTGTGTGTGTGTGTGTCATTCACTCACCCATGGTCTTGTCCACGCGAGCTGGCTCGCGATCGCCAGTTTTCACCCTCTCAGTGCGAGCTTCCTCATTATTACCGATCTTCGGGCAATGCTGGGACCTCACACACCACACAACCCCATCCCCTTGCTCAAGGGGGACAGTACCGCCCGAATTTCACAGTGGGAAAAATCCCCGAGAATGAGCGGGGTCGGGGATCGAACGCCGGACCACAAAATGGTGCCGGGCGCCCTAACCAACTGTCACACGGACGGTGTGTGTGTGTGTGTGTTGTGTGTTGTGTGTGTGTGTGTGGTGTGTGTGTGTGTGTGTGTGTGTGTGTGTGTGTGTATTCATCTAGTTGTATTTTACAGGGCCAGAGCAACGCTCGTATGGCCCCGTCTCCATATCAACATTTTTATCAGTCATCCTTAGTGCTTAGTGTTGGCCGAAGCCAGAACCCCGGAGAGCAGGTCACAAACCCCGGCTAACACCCGGTGCCTATTCACTGCTGGGTGGACAGGGGCTCGGGTTTTAAGGAAACAGCCCATGTTTCCGCTCAGGGACTTCTCGGTTGTCAACCGAGCGTGCTTCCCCTACACTACGGAGTATCCTAAGTGTGTGTATGTATGTGTATGTGTGTGTGTGTGCGTATGTGTGTGCGTATGTGTGTGTGTGTGTATGTGTACGTGTACGTGTGTGGTGTATGTGTGTGTGTGTGTGTGTGTATGTGTGTGTATGTGTGTGTGTATATGTATGTGTGTGTGTGTATGTCTGTGTGTGTGTGTGTATGTCTGTGTGCGTGTGTATGTCTGTGTGCGTGTGTGTATGTTTGTGTGTGTATGTGTGTGCGCGTGCCGATATATAAACAAAGGCGAAACGCAGCCACATAAACTAACTTTTAATACAAATAAATTCAACTCATCGTTTCCTCCAAAACAAGTTCTAAAAGATTAAAAAACAAAGAGAGAAAAAACCCAATTAATTTCATTCACAGGTGTTGATTCAAAGTAACAACAACCAACAAACAACAAACATAAAACTCACGTATAAGGTCTCTAAACACCTACACTAGAGCATACGTACGATCTCTTTAGAAAGTTAAATCTACACCCGTATATCTCTTTTTTTGTCTACACTATGCTATATCCAGAGCCATCCACACCTGTACTTCCATGATACATCCAGTCATCCACACCTGTACTTCCATGATACATCCAGAGCCATCCACACCTGTACTTCCATGAGACATCCACACCTGTACTTCCATGATACATCCAGAGCCATCCACACCTGTACTTCCATGAACATCCAGAGCCATCCACACCTGTACTTCCATGATACATCCAGTCATCCACACCTGTACTTCCATGATACATCCAGAGCATCCACACCTGTACTTCCATGAACATCCAGCATCCACACCTGTACTTCCATGATACATCCAGTCATCCACACCTGTACTTCCATGATACATCCAGAGCCATCCACACCTGTACTTCCATGATACATCCAGTCATCCACACCTGTACTTCCATGATACATCCAGAGCCATCCACACCTGTACTTCCATGAGACATCCAGAGCCATCCACACCTGTACTTCCATGATACATCCAGTCATCCACACCTGTACTTCCATGATACATCCAGAGCCATCCACACCTGTACTTCCATGATACATCCAGAGCCATCCACACCTGTACTTCCATGATACATCCAGAGCCATCCACACCTGTACTTCCATGATACATCCAGAGCCATCCACACCTGTACTTCCATGATACATCCAGAGCCATCCACACCTGTACTTCCATGATACATCCAGAGCCATCCACACCTGTACTTCCATGAGACATCCAGAGCCATCCACACCTGTACTTCCATGATACTTATGCTCGTATTTGTAGTCACATACCATGATTGCTCGTGGTAATTGCTATGATTTTGTTCCATTTCTACCAAGTCAAAATTATTCACTTGATCTTGTAGCTGCCATGGAAAGTACTAGAGCAATCATACAGTACTCCTATTGCAATCACAACAGAGCTGGCATGACATATTGATTTAATTAGGACAAGACAAAAAGTGAACAATGACCAAGTACAATGATGGTATGTGACTACGAATACGGGCATTATTGACACGTGGGTAGGATAGGGAGGTAATTATATAAAGGAGTAAGTATCAAGATATCTATAGAAATTAATTGGCCAACGTCTGGATCTCACTCGGTTTTTTTTAATTAAGGGTACCTAACTTTTTTAGGTTTGTCTATTTTGTGTCTAAATACCAATGAGAAAAAATATACAAATAAAACAAATAAATACCTAATAAATGATCAAATAGCTAAGCATTAATTAAAGAAAAATATATACATAAAAACAAGACTAAATGGGAAAAAAATGAAAAAAATGCAATAAAAGAACATTAACTATACATATTATACAGCATACATCTACCGTAGATAACAGTAAAGTCGCCACCTGCAGTGATGTCGCCAGCCGCCATATATTACGAATTATAGCATCACTACTGCTTTTTATGTGCCACTGAAGATGATACACAGTAGTTTATATCATGACTGTATAATCTACCCTGTTTCAGCGTTGTTGTATGCTTTGTATCTGCGAGTATATACGGTTTCAAATTTCGCTACGCGTTTTTTTTTCGGGCGACGACGACAGCGGTACGACACTCAGTAAATAAACACTAGATGGCGACTCTACTGTTGGTAGCCACTTTGTAGATATTTTTGTAATTTGTTCATTTATAGCCATACTATGACACAGATGAAGACACAAAATGACAGACTCTCCAGATAGCCCCTTCTAACTGTCCTGAAATCATGGATGTAGAAATGCAAGTATTAACACCACCACACGTCTGTAAACAGAAAAAAAAGTTGTCCTGGCGACTTAACTGTTATCTACGGTAGCATTCTTAGTCCATAATAACAAACAAACAATACCTAATGCAACAAACGACACAGGAAACCACACCTATAGAGTCAAGCTTCCAACAAAATAAAGATAAAAAATAGTAAATAAAATATAATGTAAACACAATACCACCCATTAATGCAAGTACGTATTGATAATGTAAGATAACGAATAATTTGTCCTAATAGTATGAACCTCGGACAACAGCTAAGTAAACACCAAGAAGGGAATGAAGGAGGAAGATAGCTGGACAAAACAAAACTTAACGAGGTGATGACTGGCGATTTAGGTAATTATTATAATTATCAGTAGTAGTATCGCTTCTATTAAGAGTAACAAAAGGCGGATATAACAAGATAATGAGAGAGAGAGAGAGAGAGAGAGAGAGAGAGAGAGAGAGAGAGAGAGAGAGAGAGAGAGAGAGAGAGAGAGAGAGAGCGATGAGCTATTATAATATCAGAGAGATGTATTAGGAGAAGAAAAGGGGAGATTAGCTATGATAATATCAGAGAGACGATTAGGAGAACAAGAGGCGATTTAAAGAGAATGAGAGAGAGAGAGAGAGAGAGAGAGAGAGAGAGAGAGAGAGAGAGAGAGAGAGAGAGAGAGAGAGAGAGAGAGAGAGAGAGAGAGAGAGAGAGAGAGGAGAGAGAGAGAGAGAGCGATTTAGTTATTATATTATCAGTAGTAGTATCGCTTCTATTAGGAGTAACAAAAGGCGGATATAACAAGAAAGAAGAGAAGAGAGAGAGAGAGAGAGAGAGAGAAGAGAGAGAGAGAGAGAGAGAGAGAGAGAGAGAGAGAGAGAGAGAGAGAGAGAGAGAGAGAGAGAGAGAGAGAGAGACGTTCAAAGCAAGCTGTGACACAGTTCAATAATGTGCTATCGTGGAATGAAAGGAAATAACTACCTTGTGTTACGGAACTGTTACCATGACGCACACCAAAGCGATATATTGACAGGCAACAAACACAGGCATACACTACAGGGCACATACCTCCCACTCAAACCCTCACCATCACCACACCCCGCATGCCTTCACTATCACATCACCCTCATCTCACCACGCAAGCTACACGAAAACCAATTATCTCTCTTTTACAAATGAACATGAAGGCCACGAGGCTATATCAACAGATAAAAACTAATGAATAGATGAAACTAACTGATAAAAACTAATGAATATATGAATACTAACTAATAAAACATGCAAAAAATACAATGCAAGTTCGCGCTAAGCCACCACCTTCATTCACATCGCCTACACTCCTACACCAGTGTGTGTGTATATTTATCTAATCCAAATCAAACACTAGCGCAGTAAGAACAACGAGAATTAACCTAACTTAATCATGACAAACATTTATTTAGGAAAGAGTAAAGCCACTCAGTTACTATACGAGACGAGACAAGGAGGGGGAGCAGAGAAGCGGAGGCGAGGGATGGCTGGAGGAAGAGAAGGTGCAGCTGTGTCTCCCGGCAAACGTGCAGTCTCGCGACGGTTGGCAGCCCTGTGTACCTGACCTTGAGCGGGGGCGAAGGTTCACGGGTTTAAATGACCAAATAATCCACTCCTCCCTCCCTCCCTCCCAACTTTCCCTGACCAGCTCGTGATACGCAAGAGCAGGAAAGCCTCAACACGTGCATTTGTAACACACAAACTAGCGGGCTGGATGGACGACACGCAGTGTGGAAATGTTGCCTATAGTGCAGCAGGCGACCAGCATCGCGTCACGCCTTGTGAATGGTTAGCGCGCCGGCACGCACATGGGTGGCCACACACACTCAGGGTAAAGTAATCTGGAGGTGCATCATTGCAGCACCAACAGTATCCATATTACTATAGTATGTACTACGTCAGCAAGCCGTAGAAGTGGCTCACTCATAAAAACAGGAAGCTACAAAAGGTCGGGAGAAATATTCGCCAAGTCTGGAAAGGATCGCTTACACCGGGTGAATACGCCTGGCTGTAGCTCCGAAACTAACCATAGGATTTTCTCGAAAATACCCTCATTGTGATTCCCACACAATGTTGCCTGCCTTTTCAATGTGTAATTTACCCTACCCTATAATTATAACCATAACCTGACGTGTCCAGGAGTGGAGTAGGCGATCTCTTCCAGATTTAGCGAATATGCGGCCGGGAGACCTACACTTGTAGTTCCTATACACTCACACCGTGCCGCTGCCGCAGTTCATTACCACACGGGCTGTGGGCCGCCACAAGGCAGGAAGCGCCACGCCCCTCCTCG
Source organism: Chionoecetes opilio (assembly GCA_016584305.1). Taxonomy (NCBI): domain Eukaryota; kingdom Metazoa; phylum Arthropoda; class Malacostraca; order Decapoda; family Majidae; genus Chionoecetes; species Chionoecetes opilio. The sequence continues at coordinate 72,367 of JACEEZ010021422.1, read as the reverse complement.
GTGACAACCTCTAACAATATCAAACACCAGATATGAAAACCAAACTAAGTGCCCGACGCTTCCATACCTATGTGTGAGGGTACGATGGGGGGGGGGGGGGGGGGGCAAAGGAAGGCAGGAACATAAAGGTAGTCTCGGGTACTTACACAGGGGAGAAGTTGGAGTTGGTCTCGGTGAAGCCCTCCAGCTCGTCGCACGACTCCCCGCCCGAGGAGGTTTCGGTGGCGTCGGAGTCGTGGTGGGTGTGGGCGTGTGTGGCGGCCTGCATTTCTTCCACCACGGCGGCCACCTCCACCCGGGTGTGTTCCGGCAGAGCAGGGGCGGGCGGCTGCTGGGCGAGGGATGGGCGGTGTGGGGCAGAGGGCACCCTGGTCAGTCCCTGGGACGCCTCCACCCGCCGCACCAGGCTCACCAGTGCCGTGGTGGACATAGCTCGCATGGCATCCGTCCGTAATGTGTCTAGGTTCACCTCAGTAAGCGTTGCCCCATCCTCTTGGGGCATCTTCTGCTCCCGCTGCTGGGCCAGGGACAGGTGCCCATGATCCAACAGATCCCGCAGCTGCCCAGACACGGTGGCGCTCAGGCCCCGGGAAGTGACTCGGCGGAGGCGGCGTTGGAGGCGGGCCTGGCGCCGCTCTAACAGCCACTGGCGGCGGCCCAGTTCCTCCACGAGGATCCGTGCCCGCTCCTCCTTCGGCACCTCAACCTGCTGAGGCTGCTGCACAATGACACCGGTCGCCGCCTCTTGGAGAGACTGTGTGGGGGGCAGCCCCAGGCTGGCAGTGTCCACTGCCGCCAGCACCTCCGGGTTGTCCGCCAGGCGGGTCAGGGTGTCAATTATCTCGTTCATATTGGGAAAGTCTCGGCCGATGAGTGCCAGGAGGTCCCCGTCGTGGGGCGGCGGCCGCGGGGACTTGTGGGGCACCATGGCGTCGGGCGCCGTGTCCTGGCCCATGATGGCCGCCTGGCTACTCTCCTGCTGGGGGGTAGTGGTGGCGCTACTATCTGATTCACTCGGGGGCGGAAGGCCCGACGGGGGGTCCATGGTAGTATGGGCGGCGTGAGGGCGTGGAGGAGGGTCGCAGCCCTCCCGCCCGCACGCCAACCCACCCGCGCCTGGAGGGCGGGAGGCTCGGCGTGAACCGTTGGCAAGGGCGGCGGCCAAGTGGGCGTCGGTGCAGTCGTGGGGCTCCTTCAGCCCGCCATACTGGAGGGGGAGGTGCGTGGCAGGCGGGGAACTACTGCGGCCCGAGGGGCTCTGGCCGGGGCGCCCCGAGGAAGAGTGGTGGTGGTGATGGTGGGCAGCCACGTGGAACGTCTGCGGGTCGGACGCCTCAGTGAGGGCGGGGGCCATTACGGCCGCCCACTCCCGCGACACACCCGCGCCGCTCTGCTAACTGCCCATGGCACCGCCCATGGCACCGCCCACGACACCTGCCGCCCACTAGTCACGCCGCCCGCCACATGACGGACACGCAGGACAAGGCGAGGACACACGGCACTACACTGCTAGCACACGGCAACACGCCCACGCGACTCAAGGGCGGCTCACCACGCCCTGGACACTGCCTCCTCACCGTCATCCACTGCAAGAATAACAACACCAACATTAGCCTCATCCAACACATCCCACCTGCACCTCATTTTACCATATACTAGTCTGCCTTACACACTACGAGGCGGTGAAGGTGCCGGGAGGGAAACACTGGCCCTAGCCCGTGCCTGTGTGCCTTAACGGTGCCGTCACCCGCTATCTTGTATCAACATTACCTTCCACACCTCCCTAGTCCCAACCTCACTCTGACTGTCCACTCCCCCCCTACTCTTCCTTCTACACAGTAATGTACTGTTACAAAGCTCCAATCTCCTAACTTTCTCCTAACAAAGCTCTCCTCCTAACCTAAGTATTTATCAATATGCATATTTAAAGCTAAACGCTGCAGAATTTGAATAGACCATGTATCATTCATTATCAGTTATCACAATTATTTCAAGGTACTCTAATTTCCATTAAATATGCATTACAGTTAGACAAGAAACCCTCATAAATTCAACCAACTACTTTAATTTTTTAGTGAATTCGCAGCGAAGCAACGGGAGAAGGGATGAATTCTGGTGACACGAATAACGTACGTAAATAAGGAAGCTACAAGCCAATAACAGCTATGATTAATTAACAAACAGATGGCTCACAATAGATGCCAAATAACTAACCAAATCATTCATCCCTCGTCATAAGCATCACTCGCACACACAAAGAGCACAAACTGACGCTTAATTAAATACTTATAACGCACTTCTCAATACGCATTTCAACAAGTCGCCACGGTTAGAAGCAAACAGCATCTGGACAAGCCTGACGCTGACGCAACGCTGATAATCTGATATCCGGCAACTTGGCCACCACAGCGCGGGGGCACAGCAGACTGGAGCACTATTTGGCGGGAAAGAACGTGGTACAGTTGGTGGCAATGATGGTGGGTAGAAGGGCGGAAGGGGATGTGGCACTGGGATGGGGAAGGGAGGTGAGGGGGGATGCTACTGGAAACAGAGAGAGAGATGTAACCACGTGACCCCGCTAGGCACGTGATGCAATAACCCCCCTACCACCACCACTACCCCAACCCCCCACCACATATACGCCACTTTGTCTACGCTCGCACGAAGGCCAGTCAACAAGCGAAAACGTGTTCACTGCTGTTCCCTATCCTTCTCTGCACATTCCTCACTCAAAGACAACCAAGCCATATTTTGTCTCTCACCATCACAGCACTGAGTTAAAATGTTGACTTCGCAACTGTTGCTGAAATACTGCATCACGTATGCCTCAATGAGTAAAATTATAATCAATAACTTAGCCCGTGATTGCATTAAATAAGTATTAGTATTAAGTGTAGCATTCGTCTTTGCTATATCATGTAAGTCAGTTTGTTTTCTAGTACACAAGATCGGTTACTCATGAAGATCTGCGACTCTACTACTGACATGACGCAACATTGGCGCCAGGCTTGGTGCTCGTCCTCTAGATTTGTTTGTTTTGTTTTCCTTTCAACTGTCCAACACATCGTTATCTAAGCAAATCAATAACGTAAATAGCAAATATAGTTTTCCTCGTGTTTCGTATTGCTTCGTCCGAATCTGATGTGTGTACGAACTCTAAACGTTTTCTTTCTTATCGTTTAGGCTCACCACCCGCATTGCGTCATGCTTGTTGAACTAACACATCAGCGTCATTCATAATTGTTCGGCCTTGGCTGTAGCTGACACCATGACCACGATCAGTATAGAGAAAATATAAACTATAACATGCCCCTTGAAATTTCACTTCTTCCTTGTTGCTTTCAATAGGATTTCCATCGCATATTGTTGCAATCTTCACGATGATTATTGACATTTGACGAATGACAGGTTTTCAATCCATTATTTAGCTCAAGAATGTGGGAAAACCTTAACACACGACTTCATGGACGCCCAAACTTATGTATTCCTCACAAGATGCCGGTAAAGACGAAGAAAATACGAGAAATATTAAAACCACACCAATATTTTACTTGCTTTCAATAATTCATTACGTGATTTAGGTTCTGGCAGCTGTTTGAAGCACAGAATGACCTCATTGTGGTTCATGGGATTCAAGTCTTGATTCACTGGGCAGGACGGGTCAAGAGGGGCGTATTGAGGTGCTCGCGTGACGGCGTTCTGTGCCACACTGACCTGACCACACCACGTGACACAGCCGCCATAGACACCCAGCCTCGGCCGCTCCACCTCCCCACTTATTACCTTCAATACACCTTCACTAGCTACCTCCGCCGGCTTTTCACAATCTCAATCACACCTCCGCGATGTTACCAACCTTTAAAGACACGTATACCGATGCCTGATCCTCGAAAAACACCGTAATTTTGTATATTTCACTCAAAATTCCTGCTGTGTAGTTCCTCCCGCAGTATCTTGGAGCACACCAAAGCACTCACTGACTCGCCTCAGCTACGGGCTATTTTATTTCGCCTTAAATCCCACTTCTGGTCTTCTCTGCCGCCCTGTATCCACTAGATGAGTTAAAATGTTGCACTTGGTCGTTGTTTTGTATTTCTTTGATTTAGTTTAGAGAATAAGTAGCTTTGAGCACGAAGCGGCGGGACGATAGACTGTGATGTGATGGTGGTGCGCGGGCCGTGACGTCATGCGCGGACGGCATTGTGTGAGGGGCGGAAGCTGTTCCTGGCGCCACCCTTCCTCCCCACTACAACACTTCATTTTCCCTTTATACCGCTATTTCTTTTGTTATAACTGTGATTTGGTACGATTATATTATTTTAAAATGCGTCTAGCCCTAAAATAGAAGTATTTCTACGTTTATTTTGTGTTGTTGGCTGTGGTGTGGAGGCGTGTGCAGCCTTGCCTACGGGAATGTCGGGCTGGGATAAAAGCTCTGAGTTGGCTCACATACAAAATTTGGCGGGTTTTGAATAAAGATTGTCTACCTGCAGCATTCTAAACCAAGTAGACGGAAATAAATCATGTAAAAAAAACAATATTTCCATAACCATCCAACTGATTCAGACAAACCGAAAGCCCCGTAAAAGTAGAAAACGTCGCCTGGCTTAATATCAATATTTCGGGGAGTCGCCGCCATTTACATGGGAGGTGTACGATGCCTCACCTGCAGGTCTGCCAATATAGCATGTGGCATAGTGAAGTATGTCCTGGCGAGGTGTTAATTGTTAAATAACTAAAGACTAAGTTCTAGCATACCATTAACCTTCATAATTACGGTGTCAGTCAAGTATTATATAAACCTTAATGAACCATATTACACAATTATAGGTTGTGTAAATATCTCCGGCTTTCCTTAGCTCTCATGTTATATAGCTTATACACTGGAATATTATAGCATAAGAGTTTGTGGCATAAACTGAGTATTATTCCTCAACATCATCATACTATTTTCGGGAGTGTTTGCCACCCTGCCTCATCACGTGAGAAGCTCATTTCATCATACACCATCAACGAAAAGAAATATTATATATGATGCAAGGCTATGAAGTTTAGATCACCAGACGATTGTTATGACCACTTAAATCACACATAAATAAGGCATTAATGAAGAATACAGCAATGCAACACAAGCTGTACCACCGTGCAGGCATTCTGCGAGCTAAAAGGGCACGTCACTGAGCAGCTTGATAATAGCTAACAGTACACAGCCAGCACGTACCCCTTGCCTCACCACCCTCCTGGCCAACATGAATGCTATCTACCTATGATACATGCACAGCTGCTAGGTTATGGGTAGGGTGAAATAAATATTAGCTAAAAATAGACAAGTTAGCAACAAAAGTCATGAGGCCGCTACGTCAGATAGCATATCATTAGTAAACTTCCTGTATGTAGTTTTTTTTTCTTTCCGCTTCAGTTACGTTGAACAAAATGAAGCAGCCATACTGATAATAAGGGTATGAAATAAATAAATTATTACTATATCTACACGTCATGATCGACCCTATCAGAATTTCCTATCAATGGGTAGGCAAACATAACTTATCTATATAACTATTTACTATGTTCATTCTATGGTCGCTTGGAACAATATCTTAAAGCAATGAGTTATGGACACAAAACTTGTATTGCTATCAAACTCTGCAGGAATGGTAGGCTACATAAGAGAAACTGTATAAAAACATGTCAAACCAGCTACGGCAGACAGTATAATTTTTTCCAGACTGCGCTACATAAGCAAGCTATCCTATAATCTTCCTCTTGATGGATTTTTAGAGGGAAGAAGTCAACTCACCTACGTATTGCATCAGAAATAGTCTGACCACACGTGAGTCTGACCCCGAGTTGCAAGATTTATTGATATATCAGCACGAATGAATAATGATGGGACAGAAAAATGGGCCTTTTCCAAACTATATCATAATAAGTGGTTATAATACTAATTTTAGCTCAGTTAACTAGCGATATTAAAGAAATGTAGTTCGCCTTTTAACCCCTTCAGGCCCAGAACGTAATTTTCATTGTAATATAACCACCATTCGACGATTTTAATGAACATAAGCAATATTATATAGATATGACCTGTTTAATATCCTTGTCCATTAGCTAATTTGGTTTATTTAGTTACTTTTTCGTAGTTTTATGGCTAATAACAGACGATTTCATATAGCAAAGGAAAGATCTGGGTGTGAAGGGGTTAAGAACACAGACCATAAGCTTAAGTGTGTTGTGTATTCTAAAATTACATAGAAAGAATGAAACAAGATGTTGAGAAAATATATCCTTACATTTTTATTGGGCAACAATTTTAACATCTGTTTTGAAATAGGAGGTATCGTGAGGTTGTTAACAATCATATTATTGGCAATGTTAGGATATTGATAACCTGTTTAAATAGTATATAAAATATGAATATAATCCTTTTAAGTAGTGTGTGTGTATGTGTGTAATACAACTACCTTACTACCATGTTGTGTATTAACTATGATGGTCTATACACACATTTTCGTAGCCTTAAATCAAGGAAGCTGCTAAAATAATAGTGGATGAATAGCACTAAAACCTCAGCCCACTGTCTCCTGTTGGCTGAGGATCAACTATTCTGATTAAGTATTGCTTTGCCAAATGTTGTAACTTGACTGGTGATTACAGACGGAAGAATAGCTTGTTGATGTATATTGAAGTATTTATACGCTCTCCCCCTCTGGATAAATATAGATACGAAGACAGGATACACGCGTATAGCTTAGGCCCTGTGAGCTACAACTGCGTAAACAAACAAACATACACACACACACACACACACACACACACTTATCATTGGCACCGTTCAATACCACATGAAAGTTATCATAAGTATATTTCAATATCTTCCTTAAAACTTGACACCTTTATCTTGAGACATAACTATACGTAAGACCTTCCATTCATAAGTATCATTCACAATACTTAGGATAATATTTAACTAATCCTCTCCCTGCCTGCACATCGTTATAAAACTTGACTTTTTCTCCACAGGCAAGGTTAAGGAGATGACAAAAATCTGATAAAAGAAAATGACTGAAATAAAAAGAAATGTAGCAATTGCGTCATGTATTTTTCACCTCTTCAACATCAATTACTTTGAATAACCTCACTAAATTGATTTACATCTAATTGCATTGTGCCGATATATTTTCCCACTTATCTGCAGTGTAATTACGAACTTATTTCCAGCAAAGTACACACTGTAACTATGTTATATAATTGTTATTTTTTTCTTATATTTATACCTTTGAAGGAAGAGAATCAACAATATATATTCTTTCTTTTACATATCCCAACATATTTACACCTCTGTACAAATTCTCACTAAAATCTACCCCACATAATACTATATTATAGATTACTTGCATTGCTTTACAGCACCCTGCCACCTAACCTTTAAAACGCAGGTGTAGAGTAGCGGCTGAAAGGCAGGTAGTGTGTGTGTTATCAAAAGATCTGGTGGTGGTCCGGCAGGAGCAAGAGTGCAGGGCGTGGCAGGACAAATAAGGTATGAAAATAAAACATAAGAGTATAAGACATATAAGACAATATAGAGTACTGTATGTAAAATAAAACTAGATAAAAGTTTAAAAAATTAAAAAGAAAGTGCAAGAAATTTCAGATGGATTAAACTAATGCCAAATAGAAATAGAGGGAAAAAGATAATAAAGAGAAAACTGATGACAAATAGAAATAGAGGGAAAAAGATCATAAAAAGATCAAAGTCAAACTACAAGGCATTATGATGTCCAGGAGCCCCAGCTCTTTTGTGTACTGTGTATTATCAGATTTTGGTATTTAAATAAGTTCTGATCTCCAACCCAAGAATCATTGACTTACTGTTAGAAAAGGAGCCAACAGGGTCATTGTCATTATTACTAAGAGTGTTAGTAATAGAAGTGCTGAGATTATCCTAAAACTGTATCTAGCACCATAGTCAATTTTTTTTATTGTGGTCAAAATGCACTAGGAAAGCCACGCCCCCTGCCTCCCCCTCTATTCTACGGGGCAGCTGATTGGTGCATTCCTCGTATCATCACTACCAATCACAATATCTTCACTACTTAACAGCGGCGTGACCACTGGACAGAGCAATCTTCACTACAGAGTGATTTTTGATTTTGTCACCCTCTGTAGTGAAGATTACTCTTCAGTGTTCAGTGGTCACGCGCTGTTAAGTAGTGAAGATATTGTGATTGGTAGTAATGATACGAGGAGTGCACCAATCAGAGCTGCCCCGTATAATAGAAGGGGGAGGCAGGGGGCGTGGCTTCCTTAGTGCATTTTGACCATAATAAAAAAAATAGACTATAGTCAGGCCACATCTCAATTGTGCAGTATAATTTTCATCATCTTATTAGAGAATCAATAAAAATTTGCTAGAGGCAGTGCAGAATAGAATGACTAAAATGGTTCAGGTGTTAAGACATTGACCATACGTGGAGAGGTGAAAATGTCTCAATTTTCACTCATCAGAAAGAAGAAAGGCGACTTTATCGAGGTTCTTAAATGAGTAAAATGGTTCAACAAAGATGACATTGATTGGGTTCTAATAATGAATGAGCAGGGGAGGCCAAGTAGCAATGGGTGACAAGTTCACTGATAGATTGGTGGACGAGTGGAACAAGCTTATATAGGGTTCAAGCTTGACAAGTTCACTGATAGATTGGTGGACGAGTGGAACAAGCTTATATAGGGTTCAAGCTTGACAAGTTCACTGATAGATTGGTGGACGAGTGGAACAAGCTTATATAGGGTTCAAGCTTGACAAGTTCACTGATAGATTGGTGGACGAGTGGAACAAGCTTATATAGGGTTCAAGCTTGACAAGTTCACTGATAGATTGGTGGACGAGTGGAACAAGCTTATATAGGGTTCAAGCTTGACAAGTTCACTAATAGATTGGTGGATGAGTGGAACAAGCTTATATAGGGTTCAAGCTTGACAAGTTTACTGATAGATTGGTGGACGAGTGGAACAAGCTTATATAGGGTTCAAGCTTGACAAGTTCACTGATAGATTGGTGGACGAGTGGAACAAGCTTGACAAGTTCACTGATAGATTGGTGGACGAGTGGAACAAGCTTATATAGGGTTCAAGCTTGACAAGTTCACTGATAGATTGGTGGACGAGTGGAACAAGCTTATATAGGGTTCAAGCTTGACAAGTTCACTAATAGATTGGTGGATGAGTGGAACAAGCTTATATAGGGTTCAAGCTTGACAAGTTCACTAATAGATTGGTGGATGAGTGGAACAAGCTTATATATGGGGGTTAAAAAAGTAAAAATAGACAAGAGTACAATGCATCAGAATAAGTAAGAAACATTACAGCACGTATAAGAAATTATAGTATAAAAGAGCAGTAGAGGTAGAAGTCACCACAAAGGAACCAAGAATATACTAAGAAGTGTGCCTCCTGCCCCCACCATCCATCCACCCCTATCACTGTTGTCGCTGGAACACTACCGGAAGATGCAACGAGAGATGAGCTCCTTCATGATCTCGTTGGAGCCGCCGTAGATGGTCTGCACCTTGGCGTCCACGTAGGCCCTGCTGATGGGGTACTCGCTCATGTAGCCACACCCGCCAAACAGCTGTACGCACTGACCGGCCACACGGTTCTGCAGGTCGGACATCCTGCGAAGGCGATACAAGGTTGGGTTAGTAACAGATTCAAGCTGGAAAAGCGTAGATTTAAAAAGGAAATAGGGAAAAACTGGTTCACAAATAGGGTGGTAAATGATTGGAATGGACTCAGTCGTCAGGTGGTCAGTGCGGAGTCAATAGGGAGCTTTAAAAGGAGGCTGGCTAATTCATGGATAGGGATGAAAGATGGATGTAGGTAGTGTTAATTAACAGGAACTACCACGTGTAGGTCTCGCGGCCTCTTGTAGCTTCCTTATTTTTTATGTTAGTACACAGGTTACAATCTACTCAAATGTAAGCATGATATATAGCTTTAAGAGTAGGTTAGTCAAATGTATGGATGATGATGATGATAGATGGCAAGTTTTGGCTGTACAGGAGCTGCCTTGAGTCGACTATCCAGCCTTATAGTCTCCCTATGTTCTTATGTTTATGTGTGCTCTCTATCAAAGGGTACAGCCAATCCCTCTAACAGAAACACAACAGTAATACACACTCCTTAACACATGATATAGGAAAAACACACATGAAATAAAAGTAAATGCAAACAAAGCCAATAAGACAACTTGCCATCACGGGAGGACAAAGACACGCCTCATTCCATCTAATATGTACCATCATGCATTTCCGCTCTTATCTAGAATAGATTTTTCACACAGACATATGTAGGTACATCATGGACAGGTTAAGTACTGGTGTACAAGCCCGGCAGTTTGAAATATGCATGGTTTAAGTTCATGCTATTCCACTATACTAGTCTTTTCTTCCCTTTGTCAGCCATATATTCAATGATCACAGAACAAGTAACACATCAGTTACAGGTGGTGTCAGGTCATAATTCTCATTAAACAAAAAAATCTGATTATGTCCAGAGATAAGTGAACTAGGAAGTGCAATTAGTGCATGGTGAACAGCTGTGCAATGCTGGGGTGAGATAGGGCGCAACAAATGAAGAAACTGAGAACAAAGCTTGCGATTGATAACATTAGTAACATAATGCTGCATTAGTTTGACAATATGGAGAGAAAAGGTGAGAATGGCTGATTTAAGCTTATTATATACTTTACAATGGACAGTGGCATGGCGGAGGGTAGACCAAAACGACATGATTTAGTCATGAGAAAAGATCTAGCAAGCAAAGGAATTGATACACTACTCTCAAAATACTAGATAGTTTGGTAAGTTGCAACCTGGTGATAAAGACTACCCACGTTAACACAGGACCTGCTTCTTAAAGTAAATGACAACAGAAATGTTTTTTTAGGAATACATATACGCCAAAATGTGATGGCAAGTCAAGGTACAGAACATGGCCACTCACTTCATCACTAGTACATCTTTTACTTGTTAAATAAAGACACAGTTTACTAGTAAACATGCTGGTCTAAAGGCAAAATCTCTGTTAGAAACCGAAAACTGTCTCTCACATTCATTGTGTTTGACTATTCTCTCGCTGTCTAGTCCACTGAGTTGTTCATCAGCAGCATGGAGTGAGCATGGAGCTTTACAAAGTCAAGTACAGTATAGGAACACCCGGCTAGCTTTAGAACTAAACTGTCTCCTGATTCAGAGATCTTCCTCCGTTTATGTTATGCCATTAAGCACACTTTTCCCTGCCAATCTATTTGATAACACATTGGTTGCAGTCTATTTTTTTTAACGAGGCAAAAAATCCTGCCCCCTTGCTGCTTCCTGATTGATATTTGATGCCAGGAGAAGGGAATACCACACTTCTTCTTAATTTCTGTTGTATTTTATCATATTTAACCATATTATCAGGTAAACATAGGCATCATTTTAAGCATGAGACCTTAAGACAGCATGGAATTTTTGCCTTGTTAAAAAAAATAGACTATAGTCAGCATTGGTGTTTAAAGGAAAAAAAGGGACCAGTAATAACAGGACAGGACTCACCAGTATTTGCACATTGATGCTCCCTCGCCGCCCAGCAGCTTGAGGGAGTGTTCGTGGATGCACTGGTCAGTAAAGGCGCGACTTATGCACACTTCTGTCTTCAGCTCGGCCAATTTGTGACGAATTGTCTGAAGAAAAAAAAGGAGAAAAAAATGAATGAAAAAAACTGTAAATAACAGTTCTTAGATCAATATCATTATCATTCTGTTCCTCTCACTTCCAACAGTAATAATGGTGGAGGTCATCTAATTTATTTAATCAATACCATACAGTGTAGGATAAAGAATATTTCATACTGTTATCATCACAATAACTCCATTCAATCAATGATCAATATAACCCTATTCCTCACCCTAAGACAGGTTGGTGAGTCTGTTAAGGAAAATAAACTGAGGTAAGCTATGGTGGTAACTATGTCGTCCACTGTCTCTATGGAGTGGCAGTTTTATCTTTTCAGTCCAGCCAAGTCTAGTGATGTCTGCTCCTTAGAACTCCCTCAAGGGTGTGGCCTCGGCAGAAGAGTCTATTTGTACCTCTCCATGCACCTCATTCTCACATCTTCTACCGTAGACAACACTATAGTCGCCAGTCACTTGCCACTGCACTAATGTCGCCAGGCACAATATATTACGAATTTTAGCATCAATACAGACTTTTATGTGCCACTGAAGACATGTAGTGTGATGTACATAATATAAACTACTGTGCATGCATCTTCAGTGGCACATAAAAGTCTGTAGTGATGCTAAAATTTGTAATATATTATGCCTGGCGACATTAATGCAGTGGCAAGTGACTGGCGACTATATGTTATCTACGGTAAGCTTCACTCGTCCACCTCATTATATTTTACCACTTCAAGGGGATCGTTCTCTCACACTCCTAGCATCTATTCTACTCTTGTATATCTTCTTCCCAATTCAAAATTCACTCACATCCAATCTTTCCAGAATTACCTCCACCACTCCATAATTCATTCTTTCTCCCTTATTAGACATACAGGTTGAAGTTCCCAAACTCGGCAACACCCAAAACTCGGCTATGGTTCCGGATTTTCCAAAACACGGCAGAACACCCAAAACCCGGCGCGTAGTTGCCGGGTCGGCCGCTAGGTGCCACCACACTAGGCCGGTTGGTTTCTCCCGCCGATTTGTTTGTTGTTATTGTTCAGTGGTGTTGTGACTGTAGAGTTGTGTACTTCTACAGGTCTGTTATTAGTATTATGGCTCCCAAGCGTCCAGGAACAGTATTACCGTATTAGAACCCAAATAATTTTTTCATGTGATTTTTTTCATGTGATTTTCATGCTTTTTTTCCCCTTAATATATCTACCTTCTAAAAGTCGGAAAATTCCATTACTCGGCTCGGCGCTGGTCCCGAGGTTGCCGAGTTTGGGAACTTCAACCTGTACCAAACTCTCCTTTCTCTCCCGATCCACTATGCTCACACCACAGCCATACCTCCAACAACCCTTTCCGTTGCTCTGATATCCATAAAGCATCCAGGCCTCACTTGCATACATTACTATTGCAACTATTATTTCATCCCTGAGTGTCTTCTTGACTTCCCAACTCACTGTCATGTCTTCCACCAGGCAACCCAAGGATCCCACTTATTTCTTTTTCTTTCAAATTTGTTATAGCATTCTTGGTTTGATTTTAGTCATGTGAAGTGATGAGAAAAAATAAGACAGTGAATGAACATAAGAACATAAGAAAATAAGGAAGCTACAAGAGGCCGCGAGACCTACACGAGGTAGTTCCTGTAAATGAAAGAGGCATTAAGATAAAAAATATAATAGAAGAGGTATATAGAGGTATAGATATAGATAGACACAGAAATAAATAATATAATAGAAGAGATATAGAGATAGATAGGCAGTGATAAATAATAGAAGGAAGAGATATAGAGGCATACTAATGGACAGAGATATAGAATGGACAACTAACTCACCTGCAGGTTGGCCAGTGTTTTGCCAAAAGCCTTCCTGTTGCGTAAGTATTCCCTGGTCTCCTCCACCTGCCACTCACAATTAGCAACGGACATGATGCCGATCAGAAGCCGCTCCTGTTGAGGATATACCGTCATTCTCAACACATAGGACAGTGTCACACCTAACTGGGCTCAGGGTTCAGCAGACTTCTTAACCCCTTGAGACCCAAAACGTAATTTCCATTGTACTTTGGGTATTACCATAAGACAATTTTTGTGAATATAAGCAAGATTTTATAGATATGACCTGTTTAGTATCCCTGTCCACTAGCTAATTTGGTATATTAAGTTACTTTTCGTAATTTCGTAGCTAAAACAGACAATTTTATATATTAATGGAAAGATCTGGGCGTGAAGGGGTTAAACTTTTAGGTTCTATGTTAAGCAGTTGTGGACACACTATGGTGTAAAGATCAGTCATTTTGAAGAGAATATATGGGAGGAATGTGAGGTGCAGGTCTGATCTGCCTATTTTGAAGAGAATATATGGGAGGAATGTGAGGTGCAGGTCTGATCTGCCTAGTCATCTTGGTCCATAAATACAGAGGAATAGATCATCTATAAGTTTTCATCTTCATACACATCTCAAAATGTTTCATTAAAGGATACATTAAAGTCAAATTGCTGAAGATCATTAACCGCATATATACATAGGATGACTTGCATCACCATTAAAACCTCATCATCACCACTACCGTAGATAACACTATACAGGGAGGTCCCGTTATATGAGCATTCGGTATACGAGAATCCGACGATAGGAGATGTGTAAATTAGGGTCTATTTTCAATATACGAGATCGAAAATCCAATGATAGGACATTCAAACTGGGGTGAGTAAAATTATCAAGTTCAAAATGTGCGCCCTACCACTCCTGGGCTGGACAAAGGTGGATTTGGTTGACCCCAGTGAGGTCACCCCTAGCAAGCCGTGACCTGAAGGGTAATTAAGCATATGGCGCGGCCTGACATTTAGGGGTAATTAGCAGGTGGGCGGCCCCACCCTTGGGACCGCAGTCAGGTCACCCCTAGCAGGGCGTGACCTGAAGGGTAATTAAGCATATGGCGCGGCCTGACCTTTAGGGGTAATTAGCAGATGTGGGGCCCCAACCTTGGGCCCGCTACACTACCTTCTCTTGTATCACGCGGCGTCCCCTACATTACAACGTCTTTTTTGCTTGTTATGCATGTTTTATGTTTAATTAATGTGCAGTTATGTTATTTTGTGTGTTATTTTCTCTCTCAGAATGCTTTTTCTACAAAATAGGTAGTACAGTGTGGGTAATATAGACGCTGTGTGTTTGTTGTGTTTGCTATAGTTTATTTTAGCTTGAAACAAATTTTTTTTAATTTTTTTTTTTTAATATTTTTATTGATGGGGTCCTGGAACCAAACCTATATTTTACCATTAGTTATGTGTTTCATTATACGAGATTTCGCTTTACGAGTATGCCAGGTGGAACCTAACTCCTCGTATCTTCGGGCCCTCCCTGTAGTCGCCACCTGAACCAATGTCGCCAGGTGCCATATATTACGAATTATAGCATCACTACTGCTTTGTATGTGCCACTAAAGATGGTAACACAGTAGTTTATATCATGACTGCATAATCTGCCCTGTTTCAGCGCTGTTTTATGCTTTGTATCTGCAAGTATATACGGTTTCAAATTTCACTACTCGTTTCTTTTTTTCGCGCGACGACAGACAGTAGCTCATCACCTTTCGGGCGGGAGGACATAAACATTAGCTGGCGACTACAGTGTAGCCATTACCAAGGTTACCACTTGGGTGATATTTTGGTAATTTGCTCATTTATAGCCATAATATGACACAGATGAAGACACAAAATGACACACTCTCCAAATAGCCCCTTTTAACTTTCCTGAAATCATGGATGTAGTAAGTATGAACGCCACCAAACATCTGTAAATCGAAAAGAAACATTGCCCTGGCGACCTTAGTGTTATCTACGGACTACGGCACATCATAATAATGCATTAACTTCCTTTCAACGCTATTCTTATTTCCCCTAAACAAAAAATGATATCTACAAATAAAATAAATGATCACACATTCAATACATTTTACATCCACCGAGTCATACCTGAGGCAACTCATTCATCAGGTAATAGAACCCATTGTTTGGTTTCCCCAGCAGGGCGGAGGGGGGCAGCCGCACATCCTCAAAGAAGAGTTCAGCAGTGTCCTGTAAGAGAGGCAGGTGGTAGCTTGAATCTGTGTCAATCAAGTCTTTTTTGTCAAACCTGAAGTAGCTATGAAGCACTCATTGTAAGTCTGCATGAAGTTATGAAGTCATGGTGCCATTGCTTCATAGTTTTGTAAGTAGCCGTGAGACTCATGGTATGGGACTGATGCCGACCTACTCCAACTGCTGGTTATAAATTTTTACTACCTTTCCCATACTGTTTGGTGGACATATAATCATGCATTACTACATATTTTTCTTTATACATCAAAAGGACTAACCAATGCCAAAAAAAAAAGTAACAAAAAGCCCGCTAGCTGTCAGTCCTGTTAAAGAAGACAGTAAGAGAATAAAGAAAGGGCTGTGGATCAATTTAGTTCGGGAGGTGTCTTGATACTTCTCTTTGAAAAAATTTAAGTCGTAGGAAAGTGGAAAAATTGAAACAGGATGAGAGTTCCAGAGTTTACCAGTGAAAGGGATAATAGAGTGAAGGTACTGGTTAACTCTTGCATTAGTAAGACACAGAATAAATAGGGATGAGAATGAGTAGAAAGTCTTGTGCAGCGAGGCCGCGGGAGGGGGGGAGGCGTGTAGTTAGCAAGTTCAGAAGAGCAGTAAGCATGAAAATAACGGTAGAAGATGACAAGAGAAGCAACATTGCGGCGGTGATTTAAGAATTGAAGACAGTCAGTCGGAGGAGGGGAGTTGATGAGATGAAAAGCTTTTGACTCAACCCTGTTTTGGAGAGCTGTATGAGTGGATCCCCCCAAACATGTGAGACATACTCCATACATGGGCAGATAAAGCCCCTGTAGAGAGCAAGCAACTGGGAGGGAGAAAAAATGGACGCAGATGCCACGGGACACCTAACTTCTTAGAAACTGTTTTAGCAAGAGATGAGATGTTAAATTTCCAGTTCAGATTTTTAGTAAAGGATAGTCCTAGAATGTTCATTGTAAAAGAGGGGATAGTTGTTTGGAAGGTTATGTCGAGTAGATAGGTGCAGAAATTGGGTTTTTGAGGCATTGGACAAAACAAGGTTTGCTTTGCCCCAATCCAAAATTATAGAAATATCAGAAGTTAGGCGCTCGGTGGCATCCCACGATGAGTCACTTAGTTCCTATTGAGTTGGACGTCTAATGAACGACATTGAAAATGTAGGGTAGTCATTAGTGTAGGAGTTATTATTTATTAGTTATTATTAGTATAGTATTAGTTATAATCTTACCAATTCATGTTGAGTTGAGTACCTATGTTGTTATGGATAAGTGTGTGAGTATGCTGAAGTCTGCATGTGGTGCAGAGGCAGATGTATCAATATGGCTCCTGTACACATGCAAGAGACAGGTCAGATCTTTTTCATGCTATCAAAGATGTCTAGTGTTAAGGCACTCATGCATACATTTACATGATTCCTATCATGTTTGACATACTCATTATGTGACTGGCTCACATACTCCTTGACGACATTGATTATTTGAACACGTTAATGATGATACACTTCAAGATTTGGATCAAATACCATATCTTTCTAAGTCTTGCTAGTCCAGAAGGCTTGATTTAAACTAGAAAATGGGAACAAGCTGGTTCATGCTAGCTTGTTCCTGCTTCATGAGGAATAAATATAATATACATACTATCTTAAAACAAAAAAAAGTCACATTCTATAATGTATAATTTTTTTTTTTAAATATACTTTGTTGTAAAGTTTGGTTTTTCTATACATTCTGTAACTTTTGTAAAATCTTGATTTTACTGTGGAATTTATAACTTGTAATTTTTTTCTTCTATTTATCCTTAACACTCATTCCTAGGAACTCAACAAGGAGATCATTGTGACATGTCTGTCTCTAAAAAAAAAGTTGTCAATTTTCTTCAAATAATTTTGTATATATACGAAACCACCACCACCACCACCAATACGGGACGGATAAACCGTCCCGGTTTAGCATCGTAGCATTGGGTTTTTGTGAGAACAAACTACTTCAAGTCTTCTCCTGCCCTATACATTTGAAGAAGAAAAAAATATATATATGGTTTTCCTGTCTTTTAGTACTATGTGGCAGAGTGATGGAAGGAAATGACATCCCTGACGAGCTCCTCACCTGTGCCTTCATGCCCATCTTCTGCAGCTTGCGGCCTTTCTTGAAGCCCGGCATGCCTTCCTCCACCAGGAAGAGGGAGATGCCGTGGGCCTTGGTCTTGGCCGAGGGGTCCGTCACGGCCACCACGATCACCACGTCACTCATGGCGCCGTTGGTGATGTACGTCTTGGAGCCGTTGAGGATCCAGTCGTCGCCGTCCTGCCGGGCATTGGTGCGGATCCCCTGCAGGTCACTGTGGGTGCACGCTGGTAAGGAGGGATGTGCACACTCCATCTCCATCACAACAAAGCCTCAAGATACAGATATAGAGAATTGTCCCCTCTTGAAAGTAACACGGAAAGGAAGAACCAGAATTATGGAGAGGGTGGATATAGGTGACAAAGCAGTTTGATCCTGTAAAAGACAAGCATACACTTGTGAAAAAAAAGAAGCTGTACTACAGTAAAACCTCTCGTATTCGGACCCTCATTATTCGGACTTTGACTTTATTCGGACCTCCTCTTTTTTTTTTTTTTTAAGGGGTCGAAATTTCCCAGCTATATATTCACCTAGAATTATTATTATTTTTTTTTCATATCCCCCCATTATTCGGATCCTTGCATGACTCGGACCACTCCTTGGCCCAATCAGTCCGAATATGAGAGGGTTTACTGTACGTATTTTGTTTTTGTTAATGTGGGAGTTTCTCTCACTGGATTGGAGTGAACAATGGGGAAGTAATCCAAAGTACATTATATGAACTGATGATCTCTGGTGTGTGTCCTATGTTGACGTTAATATGTGAGTTACATCCGCAATAGCCATCAGTCACCTAGCATTGAAACTGTTGCTTCAGTGAACACAATCCAGGAAGGTGCTGCAACAAGGGCCTACACACACCCACCCTCTGCACTGCATCATCTTATGTTTTCCGCAGCATTCAAATCATCGACTTTGCTCTAGGTTTAAAGGGAACAACAAAATATCTAATCTATTATATATCTAAATGATCTAAATATCTATCTATTACATATTACTTCCATAAAATAATGATAAAACACCAAAACAATACAAAATCTGATAAAAAAACATAAGCCATAATACCTACAGATTCTAAGGTTATGGGAGACATGCACAGATTGGTATAATAGTAAGCAGAAAGGAACGGCTGGATGGTTGGTGGCCAGTCCCAGCGTAACGTATAACATGTGCATGATGGTATAGACCTAAGGGAATATTAAGTTTGACAATATTTTCCCCACTTCTGGTGCGTGATAGCCCTATTATATGCACTAAGGCCAAGGTGAGCAGATTATGAGGTGTCCGTGATAGCTGTGAAACGCGATAGCCAAATGCATGATAGCTGAGTGTTGAGAGTACATGCATCCATTTAGTGCCATTGGAATGTGCTACGTTGAACCAGCCGATGAGTTATGTTTCACTGTCTTCATTGGATATGTGTGTCGGGAAGCAGAGTGGGAAATTGGGGAAGTGGAGGGCGCCACCACATGGGGGAGGGTGGGTGCGCATGTCATAGGTTCACTCATGGTGCTGTCTGGACAACAACTGAGGCGTTATGAAGGTAGTCAGGTGTGTAGCCATGGGCATGCAGTCAGTATTACTATTCAGGAATGGTATCACTAATGCCACTCATATACTTTAGCAGGAATCTCTCATAATGGCAGCCCACCATGAGGGGTTGAATTCTAAAACAATGTAAAACAAAAATAACAATAAATAAATCACTCGCTCATGACTGTAAAGCAGTAGACTATCAGCGCTTGGCTTACAAAGTCATGCAGTTTGCTTGGTTCAGGTCAGAATGAACAGGCTATAATTTCCCTTAGGCCTATGTGGTTTCGTCTATGCTGACGCCTGCTCCTGGGAACTCCCGCAAGGGGGTGATCATCATGTAGGAGTCCATGCAATTGTCCTTGCCTGTCCCTCCCCCTTCCCTATCATGTACTGTAATTGCCATGGTCTATCCTCCTCACTCTACTTAGTCCCTCCCACCATACTGGAAGTGATCCCCAATTTACAGAGCTTCATAGTATTAATTTTCCTCATCAAAGTTACTACTCTCTGGTATTTCATTTTGGTTGAATTCTCTTATTTAGTCTCGTCTATGTTGATGCCTGTTCCTCAGATCTCCCGCAAGTAGATAACCATGACAGAAGTCTCCATTAGCACCTACCCACACACCTCATTCTCACATAATCCAGTCCTCTCATTCTTGCATCACTTCCATTTTTTTTAAATGAAAAAAAAAAACTATCTTCTCATTTATTAATTAACTGGGGGAGTCATCCTCTTACACTCCCAACATTTATTCTACTATTGCATAACCTTGTCAACTGACTCTCATCCATCCTCTCAAGGTACCCAAACTACCTAAGAGTGGTATGCTTCACCAGCTGCACCGCCTCCACAGTTTATTCCTTCTCCCTTAACTAACAATAGCAAATCCTCTATAAACAATTTAATTACTCTCAGTCTCACCCTCCATCCCCTTCATGCCACAGCCACCTCTCAAGTAGCTCATTTCCACCATTGGAATCTTAGACTTGTGGCATACATCTTATGTCTTGCATATGTTAGTAATAAATATAATTCTTTAAATTCCTACTTTGCTTTCTTTTCTATTGGCAACAAGCATGTGCAGAGGAGGGACTGTTAAGAAGATCAGTGTTCTCTGGCGCCATCCCGCGCCAGTGTTGAGACTCACCTCCCAGCGTCAGGCTCCGTCATGGCAATGGCTCCAATCTTGCGGCCAGCAGTCATGTCAGGGATGAACTTCTCGATCTGTTCTGGAGAGCCATAGTGGGTGATGTATGGCATGACAATCTGGGAATGCAGTGGAAATCCAGGTCCAGAACAATTTACATATGACCTGAAAAGTAAGTATTTATGTTAACCCTTCACGCCCAGATCTTTCCTTGGCTATAAGAAAACGTCTGTTGTTAGCCATAAAATTACGAAAAGTAACTTAATATACCAAATTTGATAGTCGACAAGGATACTAAACAGGTCTTATCTATAAAATATTGCTTGTATTCATTTGAAATTGTCTAATGGTAATCAAATTACAATGACAATTACGTTCTGGGACTCAAGGGGTTAATCATTGTCCTACTTTGGCAACCAGGCAATACAGGAGAGGAGACCCCCCTGTTGATATATCCACAAGTCTACCTGTTTGAACTGATCATCCCAGGCTTCAGTTGCTAAAGTCCTGCTTCATTATCAATTTTCATTTCTATGTTGTTCATCTGTCAATTTCATATGTCCAATTTCAGAGGCCTACCATCTGCTGTCATTGTCACATTCCAACTAATCCAGTCATATGTTTCTGGACCACTGGAGTGAAGGCAATGAATTATCCTCAGCCACTACATCTACTTGTCAATCACACACTCTGTTAGCAGGACAAGGCTTACTTACTGCTCCTCCATGATGATCGTTGCATCCTTGAAGTCTCCCCCGATGCCGCCATGCTCGGCTGGAGTGTCTGTGCCCAACAAGCCCTGCTCCCCCGCCTTCAGCCAGCACTCCCGGGAGATGTTGCCATCTTTCTCCCACCTGAGGGTTACATGACTTAGGTGAATGGTCCTACAAAATTGACACAATATAACACATTATTTCTGAGGAACACCACAAAAAAAAAAAAAATTCGAGTAACTACTGACAGTCATGATTAAATAAATCCACAACCAAATAATGTAAATAAGACAATGTTGGTCTTCCTTCATTCCTTCCTTCCTCAAAAAAAAAAAAAAAATTCGGACAAAGTTCACTAAGCATTGAAGCTGTAACTAAAACAAGAAATTGTTCACTACTATTAACCAGAAATACAACTATAATGTCCTTTGATGGTCTTGCTCACTTGAGGTAGAAATGTAGCAACCCTCCATCACACAATTCCTAGTGCAAATGATTGGACAAATAATGATCAAGGTAACAATTAACTTGCCAGTACACAGCAAAAATAGGACTTGTCATCTGTCAATTTTCTGTTCCATAACAAATTTAAGAAATAACCGAAATAAGTAGTCCAAAAGTCAACAGGTTTTGATTTCGCATGTAACCCCTAGAAAGCAAAGGAATATCAGAAAGTATAGTGGTGTAATTGCAGTGGTGGTAAAGATAGAGGAAAAAATTGGAGGTGAGGGTGATGCAAAACTGTCCTTGTGGAATTAAGGAGGTAAAGATTTAGAGGAAATAAGAGAATCTGATGACAAAAATGTTAGAAATGTGCTCTCTCTCTCTTTCTCATTCAATCTGTAGCTATTTATTCAGACATTCTAACCAAACATTTGGGACATTCAGCATCCCTGTCTACCGTAGATAACACTTTAGTCGCCACCTGTCATATATTACAAATTATAGCATCACTACTGATTTGTATGTGCCACTGAAGATGAAACACAGTAGTTTATATCATGACTGTATAATTTACTCTGCTTCAGCGTTGTTTTATGCTTTGTATCTGCAAGTACAGGGAGGTCCCGTTATACGAGCATTCGATATACGAGAACCCGATGATACGAGATGTGTAAATTAGCGTCTATTTTCAATATACGAGATCGAAAATCCAATGCTACGACATTCAAACTGGGGTGAGTAAAATTACCAAGTTATTTACTAAAGTAAATTAAAAGTTATTTACTAAAATTATAAAGTCATTTACTGACTATGAGTTTACCTAAGGTTGTTCGATAATTATATATAATCAATCTGATGGTGGTGGTGGAAGTATTTCATAATTGTTATTCTTCCTCCGCTCTGTACCCACGGCTGAAATGGCATATCTAACACCTCACACACACCCTACCACGTATATAACACCACGCTAACCCTAAATAACACCTATAATGGCATTAGAAACACGAGTTATAGTGGTTATATGAGGCCTAACACAAGCCGCCTGCCTCACGGCGACGCTAAAAGACACTGTTGTTGTGAAGGCTACGAACAAATTTGATTTCCACTGCACTAATGCACTACTTTCGCCACTGCACTAATGTCGCCTGTCGGCACAATATATTACACATTTTAGCATAAATGCTAAAAACTCGCTTCGCTCGCTTGGACAATGAGTTAAGAGACGAAATATAACTTTCTGTGCCAAATTTCTTCCTTTGCGCCTGTATCTTTCTTGCCCACACATTCGTGGAAACATTTTACAAGCCTATATGACACCTGATTTCGGCTGAAATAGGTGTCGCTTGGACAAAAATATGATAATTCTGGTGGCTCGGTACGACAATGTTGCCTACAAAAATTCACAACCCTGGACAATGTACAATGATTCAGATGCGCAGAGAAGAGTTTGTGGGCAGTGGAAGAGGTCTGCGCACCCCTCCCTTGTCCCTTACCTACCCTACCCTCTCGAGTCTAGTGTATCACGCGTCGTCCACAAGAGTACATACAACGTCTTTGTTGCTTGTATGTATTGTGCCTTGTGAGTCGATTTTAGTGATTTGGTGGTTTACTTAATGTGGTTATTGTGACTTATTTGTGCTCTGTCCTACTGTGCTGTCACACTCTTAATTCACTGTGTTTTGTGTGGTGGTGGTGGTGCGTGGTGTGGTATAATAGAGCCCTATATTTGAGAGTTTGAGAGTTTGTTGTGTTTGCTATACTGTAGTTTATTTTAGCTTGAATTTTTTTTTTTTTCTTTTCTTTTAATTGATGGGGTCCTGGAACCAAACCTATATTTTACCATTAGTTATGTGTTTCGTTATACGAGATTTCGCTTTACGAGTATGCCAGGTGGAACCTAACTGCTCATATCTTCGGGACCTCCCTGTACATATAAGCAGTTTCAAATTTCACTACTCGTTTTTTTTCGGGCGACGACAGACAGCAGCTGACGGGAGGATGTAAACACTAGCTGGCAATCTTAGTGAGCCGTTACCAACGTCGCCACTTGATTGAAATTTTGGTAATTTGTTCATTTATAGCCATATGACACAGATGAAGACACAAAATGACACAGACTCTCCAGATAGCCCCTTCTAACTTTCCTGAAATCATGGATGTAGAAATGTAAGTATGAACGCCACCAGACATCTGTAAATCGAAAAGAAACGGTATCCTGGCGACTTTAATGTTATCTACGGTAGATGGTCTTACAAAGCTACTGAATTAATGTATTTTGAAACACCACTGAAGTACAGAGTAAAGTTGGCTGGCCTTCCTGGGCAGTCACTCACTGTGCATGGTGCTGCAACACCTCATCTGTGAAGAACTTCCGCGCCGACTTCCTGAAGATGTCGTGATCTTCATTGAAAATCGACCGCAGCCCAATGTCCATCATGTTTGGGGCGGTGACGGTGGAGTGACGGTGCGAGACTGCCTCATCGTTGTTCCTGGAAATATGGTGATGAATTACCTTAACAATGATGATGATCATGGGCAACAGTAATGATAACAACAATAATGATGATGATGATGATGATGATGATGATGAGAGAGAGAGAGAGAGAGAGAGAGAGAGAGAGAGAGAGAGAGAGAGAGAGAGAGAGAGAGAGAGAGAGAGAGAGAGAGAGAGAGAGAGAGAGAGAGAGAGAGAGAGAGAGAGAGAGACAAGATAATGATGATGATGATAGAGGAAAAAAACAAGATCAAAAAGGGAAGAAAAAAAACCTATCTCATGCAATCAGATTATGACTTAACAGATTAGGGTGACCCTGAAACATCATTGTGAAGTCACAGTGACGCATGCAACTCCCTTACCTCCACAACCAATGTCACCAAAACAAATGCATATTTCCATACTATCATCTCTTTTTTTTATCCATATACGTAATTATATTTGAAAATATACTCATGTGCAATTGGACCATAAAGATGTGTAGGAATACTGATTAATTCCTCACTTGATGAACTTCCGAAATATGTGACACAGCACATCTAAACCTCTGCTAAGACACCAAGCTATGTACTCACGATTTTCAAGGTAATCCTGATAATAACAGTACATGTTACTCACACTCTAGATAGAATATCTTGCTGGGGGAATGCAAAATATTCGGCTGGGGTACAAAATACATACGCAACCACATAGTTTTTGAGTTAGGGGTGTTGTATAAATTCCCTATATCTAGGGAAAATGGATTGGATTTCTTCTAAGCCCAGAGACGTGAACCTGACGATCCTCACAGACGAAATGATGACCGGAGCGTCGAGCCCGCTAAGAGGTAAGGTAAAATTTTGTTAGATTACCGGGGGGGGGGGGGGGGGGGGGGGGGGGGTTTCGAGGGGGACGGAGCCCCTAATTTTAGGAGTTTAGGTTAGATTATCGGGGGTTGAGGGGGGTGGAGGTTCGTCTCCTAGCCCCCACTAGGAGAATAGGTTAAATTTGGTTAGGTAAATTTCCCAAGATCTAGGGAATTTTGACTGCTACATAACTCAAAAAAGACGTGTTTCCGACGCATTATTTGTTCCCCACCCGAAAACCTGGCCTTCCCACAGGTCCCCAAGCTTGCTTTGGGGAAGGGGGAGAGTATGGGCAAAACGCTAGAAATTTACCCAAGTTTTAGTGCTTTTTCTGATGGAGATACATTGTTATCAAATGGAAAAGGTGACCCTAAGATTTGGTGATGAAAATTACACACAAAACGTTTTAACTGGTTTCCGGAAAATCTGAATATCTCCATCTGAAGAACACCAATTTTAGGCAAGGAAAAACTAATCAGTGTCTCAAAAATGACCGCGCAGTCATCGTCCATTTTTACCAAATGTATATCTTGGGTTTCTACTGCAGTTTAATGCATTATAAGGCACGTAGTTATAACTTATAACCGTCCTCAACTTGTAATCTGACAATTTGCAGCATTTCTAACCCCTACAACACCCGTCGGAAATGAAAAATAACACAAGGGGGTCTGGGGGGGGCGAAACTCCCCCAGTGAGGTTAGGTCACGTAATCAATACCCAGGCTAGGTTAGTTAACGAGCCCCGTCTGCCAGAGATTATTGGTCATTAGGGAGTATTGTACTCAACTGCAGTTTTACCATATTGGGTACTA
>JACEEZ010021422.1:18963-38963 GCA_016584305.1 Chionoecetes opilio | reverse complement strand
CCGGGCGGAGCGAAGACAGATGGGTGGTCTTTCTTAAAACTCGAGCCCCTGTCCACCCAGCAGTGAATGGGTACCGGGTGTTAGGGTTTGTGACCCCCCTCCCGGGGTGGTGGCTTCCCCCAACACTAAGCCCGAGCGGTAGATCACTATGGCTCTGAGGAATTATCCTCTAAACAAACAAACAAACACGTACCACATTCTCTCCAAACTCTTTCCCTGTCTCAATCATCCGTCCCCTTGTCTCACCAGTCATCACACAGTCCCAGCAGCAATAACAGCCATTCTCTTCCTGTCCTTTCAACCACCTCATTAATTTCACATCCCATTTTCAGTGAAAACCACACGCATCATTTCCATTTCTCCCCGGTATACTTCTCAGATCTCATATTTTACTAGTAATCATTCTACCGCAAACACATCAAATCAGCTTCATATTTCTGAAAATCTATCACATATATAATATAGACTGATCTGTATTAATTTTCCTGTAACGTATTATATGATGGTGTTCATTTCAATGCTTAATAATTGCTAAAACTATTTATAACTTACAGAAAAAGTATAGACTTATTTTGACCGCAGAGTATGTTCGACGAAATGTGCAACATTTTGTATAATTTCACAAAACCATTTTCATCGAACATGTTCGGCGAAATGACCCTCGAAGTTCGACCAAACAGTCCAACCAAATGGCAAGTTCGACGAAACAGTCCGACGAAACGCACCGTGTGATAGCCGCTTTACACGGCTTATATTTTATTACTGCTGCCACCACTACCACTATCACCGCTGCCACTACCACAACTACCACCAACTGCTACAAGAAAAGGCTAGGAGGAGAAGGAGAAGGAGATACCCATCACGGCTGGATGGACAAGGGCTTGGGGTTTTATTAAGGAAAAGGGAGCCATTAGACCTTCAGTCTGATGCGTGGCGGTTAGTGGCAGCTACCCGCCGGGGTGGTGAAGCGAGGTGGTCTCGGTCAGGGTCTCGGTGAGGTGCCGCCGTTCACCACTCGGCCCATCACCCCATAATAAACTCACCACGAGTGTATAGGAGATAGTTTTATGGCCTAATTTCATTTGTATACTTGCCTTGTTCAGTTCTTGAGTCAGAAAACATCATATATACTCAATTTATGAGTATATTTATGTATATTGCGTGCTCTACAACTGCCTGGAGGCAGTTGTCTGTTTTTGACAGCTCAACGTCTTTAAGTACGTCATCAATCTGCCCGCAGAATGCCAAAAGTTGCCCAAAACAGCTGTTGGAAGTCGCTAGGTCGTGAAGACCGGAAGTTAGCCTCTCTGAATGTAGCCCCTGTTTACTGTCTGTCATCGCGCGAAGAAAAACGTGAGAAGCAAAATGCGCAACAGTTATATTTGCAGCTACAAAGCATAATCCACGCTGAAACAGGGTAGATTATACAATCATGATATAAACTACTGTGTAAAATCTTCAGTGGCACATACAAATCAGTAGTGATGCTATAATTCGTAATATTTGGCGCCTGGCGACTTCACTGCAGGTGGCGACTTCACTGTTATCTACGGTAGCTATACCTCACTGAGAAATAAACTATAAAGGTTGACTTAATTCCATCAATCAATTTTGGAGCATAAAGTTTCATTATTATTTACCTAGAATTAATAATATCACGTTAATTCGCATTTTTTTTCTTCAAATAAATTATATCCTAAAAAAACGCCCCGTGTTGCATGATGGGAACGTGAGCAGGCGAACGGAAGCAGGCGGCAGGGCGCGCACAGGTGAGTGTCTACAAAGTGGCTGATAACTATTGCTGTAGCCATGTAGGGTAGGCCTAGTGAGGGTAGAGAGTGAGCCTATATGACCTGGTGGGCGTGATGTTATAGGCGGGGGCGTGGAATGTGAAGGCGTGAGGCGTTAAAACAGGAATTTAATGATGTGCCTAAATCGGTGACGAGGGCAGCGTAGGTCGCCCGATAATTCAACACTACCATTCACTACATGTCTTCACTGGCACATAAACGTCTGTAGTACGTGATGCTGAAATTCGTAATATATTGTGCCTGGCGACATTAGTGTAGTGGCGAGTGACTGGCGACTATAGTGGCGACTATCTACGGTAGGGCAGGTCATGTTTATAAGTAACAGGAACTACCACGTGTAGAAGTCTGACGGCCTCTTTTAGCCAGTCTAATAACACTGTACCCTCTTTAGACTGTTTATAGTTTCCTTATTTTCTTAGAGTCGTAGGTTCTACATGACTTAAAAGAAAACGAGTCTTGGTAAAGGGCAAACTAATATATAATATGTATTTTTTGTATTCCTTTTTTGTGATGGTGAATGTGTCTACTGTTTAGAATCCTGCATTAATGAAGTGTGTGTCTTTGTTTCAGAGTGTAGCCGCCGAAGCTGCGTGAGCTGTGAGCTGTTGTGTTAGCGCGGGCACGTCGTCTTCACAGGGCGGCGCACCCCTGGCCCTCACTCCTCCGGGCCAGGGGTGCGCCGCCCCCGGGCCACCTGCGGGGGTCCAGTGGCTCCGGCAGAGGGGTGTTGGGGGGACTGTCGGACGGAAGGTTATTCTCCTCAAGAATGCCCGAAACCCCACTTTCCTCACCGCCACCACTCTGCTCGGGGACACTGCACTCTTGCTATATCAATATTTTTTTTACAGCAAGCTGACGGGCTTGAGGCAATCCTTGGCTCGCACTGAAGCGCCTGCCTCCCCGTCTCTTCAGTGTGGTGAGTAGTGTCCTCCACGTGTGAAATGTATGCATGTATTCTGCAAAGTTTGTCACACATCTGTTTCTCTAAGGCTAGCAGTGCTTGAATCATGTCTTCACTATAAATTTGCAGGGCTCAAAGTTACATTTAGTCCTTTCAGAGATGGAGAAAGGGTTTTTGAGAATTTTTTTTTGAAGTGATATCCATGTTTTAAAAGGGAGCGTGGTGCCAGGGCGTGAAGCTTGTGTGGAGTGGTCAATGGGGCACCCTAATATCAATCTTTGACCGAGGAGTTTCAGAAATGTTAAATGATGGGGAACTCATGCATTTGCCGGAATAGTTTTGCCCAGCCACTTATTTCTTATGCATATTAACCCCTTGAGACCCATAACGTAATTTCCATTATAATTTGGCTACCTTTAGACGAATATTAATGAATATAAACAATATTTTATCGATATAACCTGTTTAGTATCCTTGTCGACTAAATAATTTGGTATATTCAGTTACTTTTCGTAATTTTATGGCTCGACAACAGAAATGTTTTTATAGCAAAGGAAAGATCTGGGTGTGAAGGGGTTTATTGACGAACAGAGTCAAATATGAAAAAAAGAGGCCTTTGTTTCAGCTCAGGGAGAGGATCAACAAGTGAGAGCCTTGTTGGACTAGCAAAGAATGACACAACTGTCTTATGGATTGCATTATTATCCGTTATAACAGCTATTACTTTTCACCCTATCTCTCTAAAGTCTAAACCAATGATGACCTGTTTTATAATGTCAAAGTTTCAGCATCAATACACTTTATAGGCGTCATATGCACAACATGCTTGAGTTTTGTGCAGACACTGGCGACTCAGCATGAAAGCAGAAGCTCTTGTTGTAGCCTTTAAACTGTTGCATGCCAAGCCAGCAACATTCCCACCTTTATAATCAAACAATGGCTTAATTAAACTGTTGCATGCCAAGCCAGCAACATTCCCACCTTTATAATCAAACAATGGCTTAATTAAACTGTTGCATGCCAAGCCAGCAACATTCCCACCTTTATAATCAAACGATGGCTTAATTAACCCCTTCACGCCCAGAGCTTTCCTTTACTCTAAAAAATTGTATGATGTCGAGCCATAAACTTTAGAAAAGTCACTTAATATCCCAAATTAGTTAGTCGACAAGGATACTAAACAGGTCATATCTATAAAATATTGCTTATATTCACTAAAAATTATCTAATGGCACCCAAATTACAATGGAAATTACGTTCTGGGTCTCAAGGGGTAAACTGTTGCATGCCAAGCCAGCAACATTCCCACCTTTATAATCAAATAGTGGCTTAATGAAGGGAATCTCATCAACCACTAAAGTCAACCTCGTGTCTTTGTGGGATCACCTGAATTTTTATGTCTATACATCAGACAATTACTGTCATGCTGTTCAACTACAGGATTTATTCAAGTTGATAAAAGTTAGTCTTCTTATGGTAGAAAAGCTGGGTTAGGTAAGATTTTGACCCTCTCTTAACGAAAGGTGGGCACCAAACCGTTAATCCGTTAATCGTTAATTAACGAAGTTAACATTTTCGTTAACGATTTAACTTTTAAGTTAACTTTGGAAATCATTATCGGACTAATTAACTTCCGTTACATTTAACTTCCGTTAACAAGTCCGCTAACCCAAAATTTTTATAAAAACCGGTAAACGTTTAAAAGTTTCTATTATTTTCAGATTTTCAATGCAGATGTAGTCTTAGCATATTTAATATTGTACGCGTCATTCTTTCAACCCCGATATAACGCCACTTATTATTATAAATAACTTTTCAATTAAACTTCGAATTGTGAGTTCAAAATGATATTTTATGTATTCGATATTTAAGCAATTATTTTCTATTAATAGATCATATAAAGTTTCTTGAATAAACAACTAAGATGTTGCACCCTAGCACGCAACGCAGCGCTATATATAAAAGGAAGTGCCAGTAGAAAGAGGACTCACTTCACTCTGGAGAGCTATTACGGTTACAACGTAACCGTAAAAAACCCCATAAAGGCTGATTTTATAGTTTTGGCACTTCTCAAAGGTGTTTTTAGGTGGTTTTAGAGCAAAAACTGATTTTTTTTTCTTTTTTTCTAGAATAAAAATTAACGTTAACGGTTTATCGATAACTTCCGTTACATTTCTAAAGAATTAACTGATTAACGGTTATCGAAGTTAATTTTTTGGATAACGGATTAACGGTTAACGAAGTTAACTTTTTGATTAACGGCGCCCACCACTGCTCTTAACAGTCTGTAGCCTCTTTAGGAGCCTTTATACAGCAGTGAGGAACATATCATCTCTGCTGAATAATGTAAGCTAAATAATCTATAATAAAATATAATCATTAATAATCTCAAATAAAATAAATAAATAAATAAAATAAAAAAATTCCTTGTTATCAAGTGTAGATGCTCACACACAAACTGAAGGGTGTGCAAAGCCTGTGCATATGCTCAAAATATTTGTCTTTTAGTAGTATTAAATAGGAAATGACCAAGTGCCACACAGCCATCACCTCACTGGGATGTTTGGTTGTTTGCTGTTCAATCTCAAGCTTTCATATGTAGTCAAACAGATGTTCTAAGACATTGGTGTCACTCCTATGTGTAGGAATCTTGTTGTGATCTGTAACACATGTATTTTTAAGCAAGTTCTTCATCCATTCCAAGACATTCCTATCCATTTCTCCTTCATACTCAAATGACCACAACCACCTCTTGTAGGAAACTTTGTCAAACACTCTACAAAACCAATCAAGCTCCGTCCACCCACCCGTCTCCCTTGTATGTCCCCCGTGAGGCATGCTATTAAGGAGAGGCATTGCAGAGTCAAGACACAGCAACTCCCACCTGGGAATCTGAATGGTCTGTCTAACATGAACTCCAGATACTAATTCCATCTGTGTCTTAACTATTGTCTCACATAACTACCCTATCACACTGGTTAGAGAGACTGATTTGTAATTGAGTGGCTCCTTGTCCCCCCCAACTTGTATGTATTGGGCAATTTATTAAGTGTGACAATCATTTCAATTTTCAGGTAAGTTTTGCAAGCCGTCGCGGGACTGCCAGACATCGCAGGAGCTCCAGCAACGTACAAGAATGCAGCATGTAAAGTACCCATAGCAGTGTTTTTCTTAGGTTAGGGTGTTAGGGTGTTAGGATGTTCGCCCCCTTACCACTCAGGAACCCAGGAACTAATGCCCTTGGCTGAAGTCTTTTGCAGCTCCTCCTTCCTCCAGTACTACCTCCTGACAAGAAATGTTTGGCTCCAGTAATGACTTCACTGCACATATCTCCTGCCAGCAAAGATACAGTGTGAGTAAGATTTTTTTTTCCTGTTTATAACAGGGGCGTATTTAGGATCTTGAAACATTGGGGGCTTAACCCAGCCAAGAGATCTTTAAATTTTTACAGGATAATGTTCAATTTATTTATGAGTATAATGAATGTAAGAATATAAAAAAATGCACTTCTGTTAACTCTGTCTTGTCCATCTGATATTCTCTTCTTCACCTCTCCAAAAGGTCTTTTGGTGTCTCCTCTGTCATGCACTCCTCATCTCCTCTGTTCTCTCCTCCTCTCTCATGTCCTGCTCATAAAAAGGATGCCATCAGCATACATCAGCATACGCTAAGTAACATCTAACCAAATATCTTGTTTTTTTACTATGATTTTATGTTGGCCCCAGTGAGAGCTTATCTTATTTTTGTGATTAAAGAAATATAATAATAAATAAAAAAAAATAAAAAAAAGTACCTATTTGAGATCCGGGGCTATTCATAAAACATTCGGGGCTGCAGCCCCCAATGCCCAGGCCTAACTACGTCCCTGGTTTCACCCAACCAACGATTTTCTGATGCGCCTTATGTTTTTCTGGTGTGTTTTTATGTGTTTTGAATGAATCTGCTAACCGTTTCTGTCGCAATTTTTTTATTTTTTATTTTTTTTTAGGTAGATAAAGGTTAGTTTTTTGTTTTTTTGTTTTTTAGTTAGATAAAGGTTAGGTTAGGTTAGGTATAGGTTAGGTTAGGTTAAGTATGGGTTAGGTTAGGTATAGGTAAAGGTTAGGTTAGGTTTAGGTTCATTTTTTGTTTTGTTTTGTAATTTTTGCAAAAAAAAAAAAAAAAAAAAAAAATTGCGACAGAAACGGTGGTTAATTTATAGTTTCACCCAACCAACGATTTTCTGATGCGCCTTATGCTTTTCTGGTGTGTTTTTATGTGTTTTGAATAAATTTGCTAACCGTTTCTGTCGCAATTATTATTATTTTTTTTTTTTGTAAAAATGAAAAATATAAATAAAAATGAACCTAAATCTAACCTAACCCTTACCTATACCTAACCCATACCTAACCTAACCCATACCTAACCTAACCTAACCTAACCTAACCTAACCTATACCTAACTAGAAAAGGTTTTTAGGTAGTAAGTTTTTTTTAAGTTTTTTTTATTTTTTTTATTTTTTTTAGTTAGATAAAGGTTAGGTTAGGTATAGGTTAGGTTAGGTTAGGTATAGGTATAGGTAAAGGTTAGGTTAGGTTTAGGTTCATTTTTTTGTTTTTTTTTTCATTTTTGCCAAAAAAAATAAAAATAATTGCGACAGAAACGGTTAGCAGATTCATTCAAAACACATAAAAACACACCAGAAAAGCATAAAACATAAGGCGCATCAGAAAATCGTTCGTTGGGTGAAACTATAAATTGACCCTAATTTGGTTTGGTTGGTTGGATATGAAGTGGACTTACTCATCACAAAAAGAAAGTTAAGGATTTGAGATGTGGCGTATAACAGCAACCACAAACATTTCGCGTTTGTAACAAGAATTCTGACGCTTAATTAACGAGTAATTATACCGTAATGTACCTGTAACAAGGCGTCACGGCGAGTCACGACCAGTGGCGGAACAAGGGGTGTGTACAGGGGGGGGGGGGCACTCGGGGGGCACAGGTAAATATGGGGGGGCACCATAGTTTTCAATATATATATATATATATATATATATATATATATATATATATATATATATATATATATATATATATATATATCATATATATATATATATATATATATATATATATATATATATATATATATATATAATGAGGTGTAATATAAATAATTAATTAATATATATGGATACATTTGTTGCATCATCATGTTACTATAGATCCAATAATAAGTATAAATTTTTGATTAATATTATTGGTAAATTTTTCTCAATATGTTACTAATTGATCTAGTTATTCAAATGAGGGGTCCCGCCTTGAAATGGGGGGGCATCCGGGGAGGCACCCGGGGGAGCACCACCCTAAAATGGGGGGGCACGTGCCCCCCCAGGCCCCCCCGCAGTTCCGCCACTGAATATGACACAGATGAAGACACAAAATGACACGGCCGCACCGCGATTACGTGACAAGGTAAACAAACAGTCCACGCGCCGCTGCCTTCATGCAAAACCTCCCAGCAGGACTAGCTCGTGGACCACCGTCGGGTTAGGACGTGCTGCTCTGTGGACTAGACATTTCACCGGCACCGGTTGGGTTGGGGTGCGCGCGCCCCCTGTCGGCTCGTTAAACCTTAGGTTTAGTGCCTTCTCCCCGTCCACTGTGTTCCCTGGTCCTGCCGTCCTTCGGCGGCCTTGGCCGCCGCCATGCCTGGGTCTTTGCCTGGGTATCGGGGCGACATGGACGTAGACCCGGAATTCTCTGCTCTCTCCAACAAGTGCGGCCCGCCCTCCCCGCTCAGGGAAGCCCGGAAAGCCCCCCGCTCCACTCAGGAACAACAGCAGCAGCCCCAAGAGCAGCAGCAGCAGCCCCGGGTCCAGCAGCAGCTGCCCCAGGATCCACTGCAGCTGCCCCTGGAGCCGCAGCATCCCCCGGACCCACAAACTAAGGTTACTTTCCTGCTCCGGGCCTGTAATGGCGCCCGTGTTTTCTCTCACCCCGGCCGGGTCTCTCATGCACTTCATACCAGCCCGTTGGGCAAGTACATCATTGAGGGGGAGAACCGCTCCCTAGGTAATGGATCAGCCTTGGTGGTGGCGCTGTGGGAGAGTGTTATCCCCAAGGTGCCCATCCTACAGGACGTCACCTTCACCCTAGGGGACTGGCAGGTTACTTGCCGCCGTGCCGAGAGGGCCGGTGCCCTGGCGCAGTATGGGAAGGTGGGTCCCCTCTCTGAGGAAATTAAGGATCTTGAGGAGATCCGCAGTACCCTGAGGGCCCTGGACGGCAGTGACATCGAGGAGGTCTCGTGGATCCCCCCCGAAGCCTGCCCCGCTCCACCACGGGTAGGTGGATCCGTCTCAAGGTGACAGGTTCCTTACCATCAAGGGTGTGCATCGGCCAGCTGGTGTTCTGGCCACAGCCCTACCTGCTCCCGATCCTCCGTTGCCCTGCCTGTCTAAAGGTCGGCCACTCCATCAACACCTGCCGATCTTCCGTGCGCTGCGGCCGCTGCAGCGGCCCCCATCCGAGCCAAGGGGCGGAAGTTGCCTGTGACAGGCCCTTCCGCTGTTTTCAGTGTGGGGGGCATCATGGCCCCAGGTCTGCCCACTGCCCTTTCAACCAGGAGGCCCAACAACTGTACGGCAGGCTGGTCCAGGAAGGGATGCCCCTTCCTGACATCAACAGTCGTCTGCGGCTCCTCCCACTCCCGAAAATTCCGGCCACCCCATCACGACCTCCCACTATGCCATCCCCTATGGCTGCATCGCCACCCCGGGCCGTCCACCCGATGTCGCTTATTCCTCTGTTGCCACGGGGAACAGGTACACTGTATTACAGGACCTAACGGAGGATGATGACCCTCCCCGGGACCCTCTTCCCCCTTCTCCTCCTTTCCTCGCGGCCCGTTCCCCGAGACCCAGACGCTATGTAGTACGATCGCCCCGCCAGCCGGCTGCACCCATGGCGCCTGCTGGGGGTTCATATTCTCCTGCCTCCCCTGGGGACCCCACCCACTTCACGACAGAGGCGGACGTCCACCACCCGCCGTCCTTTCTCTCTCGGGACGATGCCGTGCCTGCCTCCTCTGCCCCCCGTGCTGCTTCTCGGCCCCAACGCCTTCCTGGGCCACCCCCACCGCCCAACACGCCTCAATTGCGACCCCCTCCGCATCCTGTTCCGTCCACGACAAGACACAACTGTGTTGCTGGAAATTGGGGTAACTGGTATGGGGGTTTTAATAACTGGTCAACGTTACTTGAATGATATTATTTGGGGATGATTTGATAAAAGATTACAACTTGAAGGAAGGATTTAAATTAGTCTTCTGACTTCACTATCTGATTGTAGTGTGACCACTTCTCACTACGGAGAGTACTGAACAAGGGGGTATACTTAAGGGGAGGGATTAGCTGCCACCAGCCCTGGCGAGTATTTCGCTATGATTACTCCCGGGGCACGTTAGATTAATATTAATACTAGATTGATCTTGGTAGTCGTGAATGGTACGTGGAATTATACCGAGTAAGGCGGAACTCTTTGGAAGTGTGGGGAATTATTTTCCTAATACAGAATAATCACCTGGGTTTTCATAATAACACAAGAACTATATTTGTAAATGAAATCCTATTTATTTTGGAAACATGGTAAGTCTCTCACTTGAGATCATCTTCAGCATATAAGGGTTAACACTATACCAAGAAAACTCTACTCGGAAATAAGAATAACCTTTACACTCTGATACAGGAAACTCTTACTATGTGATGAAAGGAAGCTCTTAGGAGCATAACTCTCCTCACTGGATCCTATTTAGTGAATTTCCCTACACCTAGGTAACATATTACTTAATATTTATAAATCACACATGGAAGATAAATATCTAGTAGAGAAAGAAAATGTTGAGACAGTGTGGTCTGTGTTACATTAAAACCATGTGACCGTTGGGAGATTTCGCGTCAAGACCTTGAAGAGCGGGGAGAGAAGACTCTCTTAATAACACTTATAAGGATGGGCGGAACATCTATGCCTTAGTGACACCGAACAGTACCTATATATTTATATAGAAATATATAGATGTAATACACTAAGGGAGAAAAACCACCGGAGCTCGGGGCGGATATCTTACCTTGAAGAGCGGGGAGAGAAGACTGTGGTGGCCCTGCGGTATTCCGCGCCAAGAAAAAAAGAACTTGTTTGGAAAGCCTGCTGGTACCTTAAGAAAAAATTTAAAACCCAAACCAAACTATTTAGTAAAAAAACCCGCGTATCCCCGAAGGGGCCGCCCCAAATACAAATGGAAACTTTGAATAAGAAAATTTTATGTCTGGTCAAAAGCTTCACGAAGGTTGGGTTTTATATGAAATTCGACATTCCCCCTAAAAAATTAACGAAAAAAGGTGTGAAATTTTTAAAACAAAATTGGGAGCCATTTTAGCGTGGTCCTTACTAAACGCCCAATAGACCAAACCGTAACGTGGGATTTTTGAAAGAGGGGAAGATTCGGGAGAGTTCTTGGGTCTGACCAGTTCTGGGGGAAAATAAAAAGAACGACAATTAGTTATCACTGTCGCAGAAAATCATCCCCAAATTTTGGCCCTCGCATAGGGGATTGAGGAGAGAGAGGGTGTGAAAGAATGAAAGGAAAAAAAGAACAAAATGGCGTCTAGGATGGGCCAAAATGAACAAAAGTGGCGGAAAAAAAGAAAAACGATAGTATATTTGAAATAAAAAGAATTTCTTACAGACTAACTCGGGGAATTTTTTTAATAATAATACTAACATCATTCCGAATAAATGGGCATTACACAACGTCATGCCCCAGATTTTCACCCTTCTCATGGAAGCTTCCCCCTTTACCCCCCAGGGCCTCAGCCCTGATACTAGCCGTCTTTGGCCAGCATCTCCTGTCCTCACGTTTTCCTCCCGTGCTAGGGCCTTTCCCTTTTCCTTTGGAAAAGCCCCCTTTTCCCCCTAGGAAGACCCCCTGATTTTAAGACCTACTTGGGGGAAACTTTACCTGCGGTGGTTTGGGGTTTGTGAGACGTGGTCTCCCCCACCCCTCCCCCAACCTAACTGGCTACAAATCATCCGGGGGGGAAGGGCAGACCCCCGGGGGGTGGGGGTGGCTCCTCCTTGCAAATTTACACTCCCCTTGACCAATTCCCCCCCTTTCCCTCCCAATGGGGCACGGGCCCCCTCGAAGTGGGGGCCAGCCAGGGGTTTCTACGCAACAGGGTTTCCGTAGCGGTCTGCTATAACGCGATGGTGCCACATACCCGGGAAATACTCACTACTTTTTCCCCCCTTCCTCCGCCTGTTGCATCAGGGGATTCAGCCCCTCAAGGTGCTGGGAACCTGACCTCCTTTTCCACCCACCAACACCTCCGGGAGGGCCTTTTAGCTCATCCTTGACTCCCCTCGCCTGCCCTTCTTTCACCCCCGGTCTCCCCTACCCGTTACCACCCCACAGGGGGCCACTTCTGTATTGGCCCTTTTTTCCTTGGGGACCCAGCCTTCAGTGCCATGACCGCCCCCTGGCCCTTACAGGGGAGTGCCCACCTTTCCCCCCCTCGCCCCCTTTCCCTGCCGTCACTGCCGGGGCCTCACCCCGGGTCCCTCGCTGGAACTCACGCCTTTCCCGGGCTGGCCCCTCTTCGAGGCGGCACTCCCCCCCCACCGATCTCTCCCCCCTTCCCCTGGGGAGCCGCTGCCCCCTTTTTCCACATTCTGGGGACGGGGGAAAGGCGCCTTCCATCTCTCGACGCGTCGGCCCCTCGCCGCCGGGAAAATCTTGGGGGAACGCGACTGCCCCAGGCAGTAAAGGCCCGAGGAGGGCAGGGAAACCCTATGGCGTCGAAGGCCCCACTACGCTTGGGGCTCAATATCATAGACTCGATGCCATGTGTCCGGACCACCCTCCTTCCCAAGGAAGGTGTGGGGCTCCCACTGCGTTTCCCTCTCTCCATCCCCCCCCAAAAAAGCGTACGTGGGTTTTTTTTCCACTCCATGGGGGGGAAAAAAAAAAACGCCCTACTGCCCCTGAAGGATGGTGCCAAAACCCCCTCCTAGATGACCCGCAGAAGGCTGCTTGCTTGCCGCACCCTACCAGGACAAATTGGCCCCGGGGTGCCCTCTCGCGTCTCCCTTACCATCAATGCGGCGATAAATACTGCTGTGCCCCCCCGGGACCTCGGCACCGCCAGCCCTTTCCGACTGATGAGATGGCCCCGGGCCTTGTCCCCCTTTAAGCCCGAGGAAAACTGCGGGCCGGGAAAACGTCCGTAGGGTTTTCCGCTTCAATACCCTCCCTTGAAGCCCACGGCATTCCCTCACAACCCATTTGGCTCTGGGGCGTCTTTCCTAGTACGGGAAATTCCCTCCCCCTGCACCTATCCCAAACCCCCGGGGAAAGGCCCCCACACTCCTTCCACATACCCCCATCGCTCTCCTCTCCTGCTGGGTAACTCCTGGGCGATGGGGGCCACTCGCCTATCCTGGTGGCTGGAGGATGGCCCTCTCCTGAAAAAGGGGTGCGTGTGGTTTTCGGGCCCCCGCAGGACACCCTAGAGTCCTGGCCAGCGGGAGTATCACATCGGGACATTTTACCGGGGTGGGGGGTCTGCCCTCTCTCTTTTAGATTAGGGGGAGCATTTGACTCTGCCCCCACAGGCACCCTCCGAAAATTTGGCTTCCAGGGTCACGGCCCCCCCCTGCCGGGCCCGGTCATTTTTGTCGGCCGGTTTTTTCAGGTTGCGGTTGGTGCCTCCACCCTTCCTTTCCCGCCCAATGCAGAGAGGAGTCCCCGCAGGGTTCCATCCTCACCCTTTGCTTTTAAATGCCCTCCTCTCAGACCTCCACATTCCCCCCCCACTCTCCCCTTCTTATCTATGCAGACGACTTCCTCATCAGCAGAGCCAACACTCGGGCCCGGGCACAGTTGCTTGCGGGGCAGCTGATACCTAACTGCTGGGTGGGACATGGGTTCTCAATTTAAAATGGTCCCAAAAGCCCCCTTAGGGGCTTCACCCTCAAGCTTCCCCTTTTCCACCCACTGTCACCCTTAGTGGCCCCCCCGGTGCCTTACCCAAGGCCCCAAACCCCTTTCCCTTTGGGTATGCGGCTGGATGGTCCCCCCTGACCTGTCT
The DNA here is from genome assembly GCA_016584305.1 of Chionoecetes opilio. NCBI lineage: Eukaryota > Metazoa > Arthropoda > Malacostraca > Decapoda > Majidae > Chionoecetes > Chionoecetes opilio. The sequence goes on along the minus strand of JACEEZ010021422.1, from coordinate 25,122 downwards.
CATCTTTTGAGACCTCCGTCCACCTCAACGGGCGCCTCAACATATAAGCGGGTGGCTGGTGTCCGCGGGGGGCCGTCGTACCTCCTTTTGCACTATCCCAGGCGGCCATCAGATCAAAGGTGTCCTATGGCAGCTGCTTAGGCCAGCCCCCTTTCCACCCTAGGAAACTGGACCCCTGCAAAATGCGGCCCTGAGGATTTTCCAGGGGCAATGAGGCCCCCTACCTGTCACCCCACACGCGGAGCGGTATCCCCCGTTGCAGGTCCCGGAGGGAGACCCTGGACCAGTAACCACCATGCCCCTGCCACCATCCCCCCCCCTCCCATCTCTATCCCAACTCCGGTTTGGTACCTCACACTCCATTTGGGCTTCCGGAGCCGTCACCCCTACTGGTCGTCACTGCTGGCCCCTCTGGTAACCCCGCCACCAACCCCTACCAGCCATCAGCCCACACTCCCCCTTTCCCCTCCTGGCTGGACTTTCCCGTTGGTTGCCCCCGACTATCCCGATCTTCCTCCCAAAAAACTTGCTAGCGTCCTGGCAGCTCCTTTTTTCCCTCAACTCGACATGTCCCTCTACCACCCCCCTTAAGATCTTTACTGACGCTCTCACTCCCCCCCATTCCGTTACAGGCGCTCCGTCTAGACCCCCCGCTTTCCCAAAACTGCAGGACGTGGCGCTGCCCCCTGAAAAGGACGTTTGCGGCAGAACCTTTGCCATTTTTCCAGGCTGTGTCTTTCCCGAAAACCACCCACCCCCGGCCAGAGTTGTGATCTACACAGACTCTCTCCCTCCCCCTCTTTCCTCTCCCCTCGCCCGGGTTTCCCCCACAGCCTGGTTTTTACCCCCGCAACGGCTACTCCTCTCCCTCATCTCGTGGGCTGGAAAAATCACCTTTCAGGGGTGCCTTCCCACTGCAATATCCGGGCAAAGGGTTTTCTGTGCTGCTGCCAAAATGGCCCTCTCGGAGGGAAACCCAACCCCCCCCCCGTTCCGCTCTCCACCGCCCAAACGTCTCATTTCTAATGTCTGCCCCCTCCGCCTGGGGTAGGGGCCCCCTCGGCGAGCCCCCCGTGCCACCTCCCTGGGGCAAAACCGTACAGATCCTCCCCCACCCCTGGATAAGACAAAAAGCCCCCCGTTTGGACGTCCGCCCTCACCCGCCCCAGGATGGGCACAAACAAGAGACACCCGCTCTCTGCGCTCACGCCCGACCCTATGCCCCCGGTGCAGGAAACCCCGGAGTCCCCTTGACCATTCCTCTGCGGTCCCCCGCTTCCCCTCCCACCCACAAATTTTACGTGGTCACTCATCGCCTGAACGTCACCAAACCCTTTTACCTCCCACCCTGCTGGCCGCCGCTGCCGTCCACCCCCACGCCCCCGCCGTCACCCGCCCACCCTTTCCTTCCTGAGGAAGACTATCAAAATGTCCCGACTGTGATTAATTCACGGTGTACACCAGGGGGAATATCGTCGATTTCACATCACAGCCCTTTAAAACAACAACAAAAACAAAACAACAACAACAAAAATGAAAAACTCTCCAGATGCCCTTTAACTTTTCTAAATATGGTGTAAAATGTATTTTAACACCCCCACACGTCTGTAAATCGAAAAAAAACGTTGCCCTGGCAGTTTGCGTTACTACGGTAATACTTATAACTGAGTTATTCTATGTACTATTTTTTCAATTCACTCTTATTTACCCTTTAAGTTTTTAAAAAATATATAGCGAGGATTAAGGAAAATCCATGCACCTGTGTTTAAAAAATTTTCCTAGGCTATAGGAAATACGTTGGAAATTTCATTTGCTTATTAGATTTTTTTCCCTTTTTAATGTAATAAGGGGATATGCAGTTTCAACCAAAACTCCCTATTACCATACTCTCCTGACTCTGGGGGGGCCCGATCCCCCTACTTATTAACTAACCCAACCCGGGGATTAATATACTTTGGAGTACCGTGTGGTGTGTGTGTGTTGTCTGTCTGTCTGTTTTTGGGGAGCCCAAACTGTAAATTCAATTTTTATAAAGTACTCAAAAAAACGCAAATAAAACGAGGGGGAACGGCTTGGTCCCTTCATTTAATAATTTTTAAGTTGGGGGTTTTTGGGGCCAAAAACACTTCAGGTTTTAAATTTCAAAATGAAAACTGCGTAGCGTCTTTCCGCATTTTATTAATTCCGTAGACGTGGGTTTTGTGTGTGTGTGGTGTGTGTGTTTGTGTGGGTGTGGGGTTTTTGTGTGTGTGTGTGTGTTGTGGTGTGTGTGTGTGTGGGGTGTGTGGTGTGTGTGGGTTTTGTGTGTGGTGTGTGTGTGCGCGCGCGCTTGCGCTTTTTGCTTGCAGGGAAGGGGTGGGGGTGGGGTATACGGGGGAAAAAACATGGACCCCAAGGGCCCACAAGCACTTGTTGATATTAATATACTTAGGAGTAGCCGTGTGTCTGTGTGTGTGTGTGTGTGTGTGGTGTGTTTTTGTGTGGGCTGTCGCGTCTGTCTGTCTTGGGGTATCCGAAACGTAATTCAATTTTTATAAAATTAGGCTCAAAAACGCAAGTAAATGTAGGTGGTAAGCGGCTGGTCCCCTGTCATTGAATAATTTTTTAAGGGGGTTTGGGCGAAAAAACTTAGGCGTATTAAATTACTGAAATACTCTGGGTTTAAAGTTTGCCGCATTCCACAAACTCAGTAGACTCATGGACGTTTGTGTGCGTGTGTGAGTGTGTGTGTGTTGGAATCACACGGAACACAAAGGGTTGGAATCACACGGAACGTGGGTCTACCCCGAGGCACTTTGACCAGTGACCAACGACAGCAACAACACGATTGGAGTTTGCAATCACATGTAGTCTAATATATACTACTACAAACATCAATAAATGGGTCCGAAGGGTCCACAAGCACTTGTGTAACCTATAACCTCACTGGGGGGGGGGGGGGGGGGGGGGGGGGTTGCCCCCCAGACCCCCCTAGTGTTATTTTTTATTTCCGACAGCTGTTGCATGGGTTAGAAATACTCCTTATGATGAGAATAAAACGTTCAGGATACTTAAAACCACCGATTGTGTATTGGGATGAAGGAATGATATAATAAGTTAGAGAATAGAAATAAGTACAAAACTTCGGAGGCGCGTATGTAGTGGGAACAAGTATTGGAGGTTATAAGCGACGGAGGTGGCACAGGGAATTGTGGAATGAAGGAATAATGGAATAACTTACTTGTTGAGAAGGACGACGAAGCTGAAAGTTTATGCGGAGTGAGGATTGGAGGTAGATGTAAACAAGTTTGATAATGCGAGCCGCGGCTGCCTTGTGATTGGCTGACACGTTTGAGAAATACAATTGTGACTCGCTGGCGAGGCTGTGACGTCATTGTAGTAGCTCAGCCACTCAGCTATGAGCAACATCATAACGCCACTGCCATGTCTCGTCTTTGGATACCAGTTAACAACGGGGTGTAGAAATAGAGGTATGTTGCTAGAAGCAACGTACGTAAAGCAACCTCTCTTTGGATTTCTGGCCTGGTGGCCGTCTGGGAACCTCCCGCCAGCTCAAGTACATCGGGTCAAGGGCTGTCAGCTACAACTAAGTGTTGTCATGGTCAACATAAGTTTATGCAAAACAAAATATAAGGGTTTTACATAATTCATAGCGTTATAATGAGGATTGTTGGCAAAATAAAAGCATTCGACCGTATGTGTCCTACAACATTCTATTCAATAAATTATAATTAAATAATGAGTAATGCATCAAGGCGGTTGTATGGGTAAATATTACCTTCTCTTTGCATGCATGAAGGTAGTAATATTTACCAAAACACCCGCCTTGATGCATTCCTCTACATTATTTAATAGAATGTTGTAGGACACATATGGTCGAATGCTTTTATTTTGCCAACAATCCTCATTATAACGCCATGAATAATATCAAAAACTTATATTTTGTTTTGCATAAATTTATGTTGACCATAATTTATGTATGACAGACAGACACAGACAAATTTTGAGATATATATATATATATGCCCTCGGTTTTCGAACATAATTCGTTCCCAAAAGTTGTTCTAAAACCGAATCGTTCTAAAACCGAAACACATTTTTCCATAAAAAACAATATAAAATGGATTAATCCGTTCCTGACCCCCAAAATAAAGACCTTTTTATACCTTTTAGCTGTATTTCATGCATAAAAATGCCTATAAATGCAATGTAATATTATAATATAAAAATTTGTAATACATTTTTTTTATTATAACTTTTTTTATTCTCTTACTGTTTTCTTTATAGGGACTGGCATCTAAGAGGGCTTTGTGTTACCTCTTTTTGTTGTGCCCTTGGCCAGTCCAAAGACTACTCTATACTGGACTTGCTACTCGTGCCCCGCGCCAACCCGCCCATGACCAGTGGAGGCCAGTTTTGCGATTCCTGCCATTTTAGAACATCACCCCTATTTCCCTTCCAAAGGTTTATCAGTATATATGATATACCGTATCTTCGTAAATGTTTGTTCTATAATATTATCAAATAAAAAACAGTAAAATACACTAAAGAAATGCCATTATGAGAGAGTGAAGAAATATGCATGAACTTAATAATATTCACTTGAACTCAACGCCATTTAATATTTTGCGTGAAAACATTTTAGATGAAACATATCAATAGTGTGTGTGGTTCCAGCATTACCCAAAGATCGGTAATAATGAGCTCCAAGCTCGCACCGGGAGGGTGAAACCGGCGATCGTGAGTCCGACTCGCGTGGACAAGACAATGGGTGGGTGAATAACACACAAAAATTAATAAATAAGTTAATAAATATACAAGTGTATACCATATCAATTCGAAACCCCAGCTAGCATGGGGTGTGCATTACGAGTGTGGGCGGTTGGGCGCGTCCTTGGCCAGGGGCAGGTAGGCGTCGAGGGTGTAGCCGAAAAGCTCGAAGTCGAGTTTGTACCGCTGGTGCAGGTCACGCATCTGGCGGATTGTGACAAGGCCGTCTGTATGTAAAGGCCTGCGCCTGAGATTGATGACGTCACGGACGACGTCTGTACGAGGCCACCGAGATGACAAGTTTACCTACCTAATTATATGTTTATCAGTATAAAAGATATATTGTTATCTTCGGAAATGTTTGTTCTATAATATTATCAAATAAAAACCCGTAAAACACATTAAAGAAATGCCATTATGAGACTCTCAAGAAATATGCATGAACTTAAACTCTTCGCCATTTAATATTTTTCTCGAAAACATTTTACATGGAGAATATCAATAGAAGCGGAATTTAATTCGCTTTCCATTGCTATATTTTGTTTTCTGATAAATGAATTAGCAGCATGCATAAATTAGCGTTAACTAAATACATAACATCATGAAATCGGGTAATTTCGTACCTAATATATGTTTATCAGTATAAAGATATATTGTTATCTTCGGAAATGTTTGTTCTATAATATTATCAAATAAAAACCGTAAAACAGACTAAAGAAAGGCCATTATGAGACTCACAAGAAATATGTATGAACTTTAACTCTTCGCCATTTAATATTTTGCTCAAAAACATTTTACATGGAGAATATCAATAGAAGCGGAATTTAATTAGCTTTCCATTGCTATATTTCGTTTTTTGATAAATGAATTAGAACCATACATAAATTAGCGTTAACTAACAAAAAAGGTCATGAAATCGGGTAATTTTTCCCGTTTGATGATGTTATTTATTTAGTTAACGCTAATGTATGTATGGTTCTAATTCATTTATCAGAAAACAAAATATAACAATGGAAAGCTAATTAAATTCCGCTTCTATTGGTATTCACCATGTAAAATGTTTGCGAGTAAAATATTAAATGGCGAAGAGTTTAAGTTCATGCATATTTCTTGAGAGTCTCATAATGGCATTTCTTTAGTGTGTTTTACGGTTTTTTATTTGATAATATTATAGAACAAACATTTCCAAAGATAACAGTATATCTTATACCGCCCGTACATCCTCACATGCTGAAAGCTCGGCTCCTACTGACTCGCGAGCAGCCTCACTCGTGACGTCACGTCCATCCCGCGCTCCCAGCGCAGGCCTTTACTACAGACGGCCTTGTTGTGAGCTTCTGGTAAAGTCCGGCGCCGCCTGGGTGAGGTGACGTTGTTCTTGAGTTGGCG
>JACEEZ010021422.1:0-15698 GCA_016584305.1 Chionoecetes opilio | reverse complement strand
ATGTGTGTTTTCAACATACCGTCTCGTGGGTGCAGGCAGGCGGGTGCAAGACGGTGATTAGAGACTGTTTTGGCGTGGAAGAAAGGTCAGGGCGGCCAAGAAAAACTTCATAGAAGACTGATCAACTGCTCATAAGGTTTTTGATGTCATAATAAATTTTGAGCAGTTGATCAGTCTTCTTTGAAGTTTTTCCTTGGCCGCCCTGACCCTTTCTTCCACGCCAAAACAGTCCTTAACTCACCATCTTGCGCCCTCCTGCATCACACCGAGACGGTATGTTTGAAAACACACATCTCCCTCGCTATCTGGCCAATTGTTTTCCCATTTCGATACAAGGTTACTATATATGTCTTCTTCACAATTCATGGAGATTTGCCCGGCATAATGCTTTATTAGACCTGGAGAAGGCGGTAGAAGATGGAGAGGCGAATAGGGGTGTAGGAAGGTTGGAGAACCAAACACAACAACCTCTTCCTATGATGACTTGGAAGATACAGAGCGGGCAGGAGCTAGGAATCTACAGCAGAAACCCTAATACACTGCCAGATATACAAAACAGGTAAAAAAACTCAATCGCTCCCACCGAAATTGTCAAAACAGCTAAGGACGTTATTCCCGCCCCAAGTTTTTTGGCGTCCTAAGTTTTTTTGCGCCGACTGTAGAAATACAGGTTTGTTGTTGAGCTAGCACCATTGGTGTTAAACTCTCTTTGGATCCCTGCTCTGGGCAGACATTCAAAGAGAGTTAAAGGCCACGGTTGTTCGCTCAACAACATCCCTCTATTTCTACACCCCGGCGTTAGTGGGCATTCAGATACGAGACATGGCAGTGGCGGTACATGGTTGCTGATAGCTGAATGGCTGAGCGACTACAATTACGTCACAGCCTCGCCAGCGAATCACAATTGTGTAAAAACAAACGTGCCAGCCAATCAGATTGTGTCTCAAACGTGTCAGCCAATCACAAGGCAGCAGCTGCGGCCTGCATTTTCAAGGTCGTTGTACATATTTCTATTCTCTAGCTTATTCCATCATTCCTTCATCTCCTGTGTCACCTCCGTCGCTTCAACACTTGTTTCTACCTCCACATACACGCGGGTAAGACACCGGCGGCTAGTACTTCCTTGTATTCTAGCTATTCATTATTTCTTCCGAGTAAGAGGCCGTCTTCTTCTTCCTCTTGTGACTCTTTTCGGTAATATATCGCTTCGTAGATATCTTTCTCCTAGTGTTGGGGGAAGCCACCACCCCGGAGGTGGGTCACAACCCTGGCTAACACCCGTACCCATTCACTGCTGGGTGGACAAGGGCTTGGTCTTAAACAAGGAAAAGTGGCAAGACACATACCTTCAGTCTGCCGCGGAGCCGTGCGTGGTGGTGTCTGGCATCGCTAGTCGCTACCCGGTGTGGTGAGATGCCGCCGCTCACCACTCTTGCCCCATCACCACAAAACAAACTCACCTCGAGCGCCTGGGTTTGTTTATATGGCCTAATTTCGTTTGTATACTTGCCCTGTTCAGTTCTTGAGTCAGAAAACATCATATATGCTCAATTTATGAGTAGTTTTATGTACAGTCTAAGACAAAAGTCGTGTCCCGGTTTTGTGCGAATATGAAATATAGCTCGTGAAACATTATGAAAACCCTAACGCAGTTACATGCTCGTGGTTGGCAAGCCTGAATCCCTTAAGCTACTGTTCAGATAAGGGTTCAAAGCTTCATATCTGCCGCCAACGCGACAATGTCTAAAACAATCCAAGGGTATTTCAAAGGTTCAATAGATTTACTGCGTTAAGGTTTCATTTATTCGATTGGAATGCGAGGTATATTCGGCCCAGCAATGATCGCCAGGACATTTCATCTTTACACCTGAGCCTTTACCCTTTTTTTAACCAAAAAAAACTTTAATCAGATTCCCCCCTTACTCTACCCCTCTCGAGTGGGAAATTTTAATAGCCTCATCTTTCTCATAATATAGTTACCATCCCCTGTATCTTTTGGTCATCATTCTCTGCCCTTTTCTAAAAAGGAAAATATCATCCTGAAACATGGGCCCAAAAACTAAACCCACATAGTCTAGATGAGGCCCGACTAGACCCAAAATAAGGTTTATTAAGTGTTCTGACCTTTTCGAGGCACCAACCCTAACGAAAACTCCGCACAAAAGCTAAACCCTAAAATATGGAGGGGAAAAAAATTCGGGAAAAAATTACTTCAAATTAAATAATATATTTGGATAAATAAGAAAATTTCCCATTTTAATCTTTACAAAAAATGAAAAAAAAATGCGTCAAAATTCAAGAGTAATTTGGATTAATTAAAAAAGGGAAAGGGAAAGACCCCTAAACAGGGGGTATATAGGTCCTTAAAAAAGAAAGGGGAAACAGGGGTAATCCAGATTGTTATAAAGGGGGGGGGGTTCGACGAAGCGACCCTCAACCCCTAGGGTGTTTACAAAAATTCAAAATTGCAATGGGGTTTTGGGAGGGCCTCACCAAACCCCCTGAGACTGGCTCCCCGAGCCCAGGACACCACTGCTTTATAATTCCCTCAGCATTCCTTTTTTAACACTCCTGGAATGAATCCAAAAACAATTACTCGTGGGATAGAAACTATTTGGCTTGGTTGTGGTAGATCAAAGCACTTTGGCATGCTACCACCGTTCGTATACATAGGGCAGACAGCCCAAAAAGGTTTAGCCATTTCCCAATTTTTCCTTAACCAAAATTAGGACCGACTTTTGTCTTAGCTGACGTAGTTTCCCTTTAACACCACCTATGGCAGTTGCCTTTTTTTAGTGTTTAACGTCACTCTGCCGTCATAAATCTCCCCCCAGAATAAAAAAACAGCTATGACTTTGTTAAATTTTTTAAGCGGACGTTACGTCTCGAATGTGCCCTCTGGCAGGGATTCAAGAGAGTTAAAGACCACTGTGTTAGCTTAACCCTCCCTCTATTTCTACACCCCGGGTGTTAAGGTTTCCCCCAACGAGACATGACGTGGCGGTACATCTGTACAAAGCTGGGGGCTGACGATACATTGACGTCCGCCTCGCCGCATTCAAAATTTTGTCAAAAAACGTGTCAGCCAATCATAAGGCAGCCGGGGGCCGCATTTTAAAAGGTTTATTACCCTCTCCCCAATCTCATTCCCATGAACTTTCGCTTCGTCTCCTTCTCAAAAGTAGGTTATTCCTTTTTTCCTTCATTCCAAAATTTCCCTGTACACCTCCTTCGTTTAACTTCGAACACTTTTTCATAAGACATAAGAAATAAACGAAAGGGAAGCTACAAGGGCCGGAGCCCTACCAGGTATTCCTTTTATAAACAGGAACAAACTCTGCCTATTCCACCTTCTTCCCCTCCATTTTTTACCAACCTTTTTAAAACCCCCAATAGCCCCGCATTGACCACCTGACGATTTAGCCCTTCCCAATCATTCACCACCCTATTTTTTGAACCATTTTCCCCAAAATTTCCTTTTTTAAATCTACGTTTTTTCCAGCTTAATCCGTTACTTCTCCTTCTACCCTCCTTACCACCTTAAGAACTTTTCCACATGCCTATATTGTTCCCTTTTTATCCACTTAAAACTTCTATCAATCGTCCCTTACTCTCGCCTCACGAGTAGTGAAAATTTTATTTCAATATTTTTCTCTAAATGTTACGCATTCCTGAATAATTTTATCATCCTTCCAACTGATTCTAACAAGACCAATATCCTCCGAAACGGGACCAAAAACTAAACCGGTCTAGGTATGTCTGACTAACCAAACAGAGCTTTAGAATAATACAGCATTCATTTTTTAACCTCCGGGTAAAAATCCTAACCCATGTTGGCTCGTTTTCTGCCTCAATACATTGATTCCTAAGACGGGAATCTGAGCTTACCCGCACTCCCAGATCTTTCTCCCCCTCTGATCTTTCAGCGATACTTTGCAAAAGGTGTCCTATTACCGGGATTTTTCCTACCACATTCATAACGCTGCACTTAAAATATTAAATTCCTCTCCCCATCTATCTGCCCACCTTTAAATTTTTCTAAGTCTCCTTGCAAAAAATTTACTCAACTGTGATCTAATTCCTACCCACCTTAGTATCATTCGAAAAAATTTCTGATATCACTCTATCCCCCCTACCGTTTTTGATTAAAACAAAAATAGTAATGGACCCAAAACACCTTGTGGAACCCACTCCCTTTTTCCCCCCCATTCAAATTTAGAAACCCTTATTGTAACCCCTTTTTTGCTTATCACTTAGCCAAGATCTAATCCAAGAAGCACCTTCCCTCTATTCCCCCAGCCCCCAAACCTTATTTAAGAGTTTTCCCGTGGGCCCTTGTCGAAAGCCCTTTCAAATCCAATATACTATATCATAAACCTCATCATTCATTATCGCTATTTCATAAACTTCCCATAAAACTCAATAAATAGTGAGACATTTTACCTTTGGGAAAACCCTGTTGTGAAACATTTACCAAATTAGCTTTTTAAATGTTCTCTAATGTTTTTTTTTCAAAAACAATTCCCAAAAATTACCCACCACTGACGTCAGCTACATAATTAGGATTAGGATAATATGACATTAATCCCCCTATCTCCCTTTTAAATTGGGAATACTCTCCCTTTCTCCACATTTAACGGGACTTCCCCTGTAAAACGATTTCCTAAAAATGCACTAACGCATCACTAAACCCCCTTTTCATTTTTTTAGTTCTGGATACACTTCATCGGCCCTGTGATTGAAAAACTTTATTTTGTCATAGCTTCTTCTACATTTCCCTATTTTCACAAAATTTTGTGTTTCTACATCCTTCCTCTAAACTTCGTTCACTATCAGGTACCTTTTGTTTTTCTCCCCGAGTAAAACACTTCAGAAATAATCATTAAAATTTTCACTTATCATCTGCCCTGCTTAAATCTCCCCCTGCTTGGTTTTTTTTAAAGGCCCACTAATTCCCCAGTCTTTGTTTTTAAAACCTGAAAAAATACCTTAGGATCGGTCTTTGCCTTCCCAAACCTTAATCTCATAATTGGGTTTTTTGCTGCTCTTGTTAATTTTTTTTACCATTCTACCACCCCGTTTGCTGCTCTCTTTCACCTGCCCCTTCCTTAACTTTCTTATAAAATGTCCCTTTATACCCCCCATTTTGTTTTAAAAAAATGAGTCTCCACTTAGGCTGTTTTTTTCCCATCTTTATCGCCCTAAAGGGAAAATTATTTTTTTGACCTTTAATTAAAATTTCTGACAAAGGTATTATAATCCTTTTTCCCCTTGACCTCACCCACACCCCCCCCCGTCCCGACCACAGTCCATCTTACCTCCTCTTGTCCTGTTAATCCCTTTCCCGTTGTCTTCTTAATCCTACATATTAGCCCTTCTGAAATCATTACTCTATGCTTTTTCACTTTCCCCTTTCCCACCCCCAATTTAAACAAAATCGATTTTCCCGGGGGAATGGGCTTTTTCCCAAAGTACCCCCACTTCCACTCAGTAACTAAATCATCCCTTTTTTGGGTTTGTAAAAAATCTGAATATTATCTCCCCTAGTAGGCTCCTTATTGTTGCTTTTGGAATTATCTTGAACTATTTTAACAATCCTCTGCGTCATTGTCTCCATAATAAATCCCATCTCCCTAAGATTAAAGTCCCACCCGCATTCGATTTATTTAAAAGCCTTGCTTTTTTCCTCCCCTATAAGACTGAACCTCCTTACTAATTTTTGGGGGCCGTACACTACACCCAAAACCACTTTCAGTTCCTTTCTCTAAATTCCACCATTAGACCTTGCTATCGTCCAATTTTAACGTTTTTAAAACAAAACTGCATTATCCCTGGCCTATAGTGCAACTCCTCCTTCTCTCCTTTTTACCCCGTCCTTTTGGGGAAAAAACTTATATCCCCTTCTCAACTTTCTGGATTAAATTCTTTGCCGTCATATATAACCATGTTTCTGTTTAATGCTATTAATCAAAATCTTCAAAACAAGGTTTTCCCCTTTGTAAAACATCTATTTAATATACTCCTACAATTTTATACTAAACCTTTTTCCCCCGCATACTATGACGCGTTATGCTCATTTGAGAAGTGATTCTGGAACCCTTGACGCAAACGCGTCATTCCCCCCCGCGGCAGAAAAATATTCGCCCAAAATCGATAAATAACGCTATCTGCGAATTTTTGGCAAGTGTTTTTTAAGCTGATCTATTTAAAATTAATTCCCGGGCCCTCTGTAAGCATTTTTTGGTACGCTAAATTAAATACTTTGTTGCCTCCCGGCAGTCACCTGTCAAGCATTGTAGTGCGTATTTTTAAAGGCCCACGGGGGCTCAAGAGTATGCGTTCAGGCTTTCGCGTGTATTTGTTTGATAAATCTCTGTGAATGCCTGTCGTACAATATAATGAAGTCCTATACTATGTACTGGGAATGGCTACACTAAACCCTCTAAAGTTGATAAACCCACAGACCCCCTCATGAACGAAATTTATAGCGATCTATTCCTTAATTCCTATTAGCTTTTATGGTTGACGTGTTGTTAGCGGGTTTTTAAAAAAATATAAAGTGAAACTGTCGTGCGAGTTGCTTTTTCATAAAATTTAACACGGGTAATTTTGTTATATAAGTTATACACATGCACACATTTAGATTTGTATTACTTCTGTTTGCACCTACACTATATGGTTTTTTTTTGTACTTGGTTTATTTAGTGTGTTTTCAAAAAAATATACTGAAACAAGCGCATCTTCATCTTGTGATGCTTGACTGTGGGAGTTTGTGCACGTATGTGGGTGTTGCTGGACTTTTTTTTCTTTTTGAATTACTACTATATTCCCCAATATTGGAAAAGGAACGGAAACGGGACTATTTAGGGCAGAGGTGAATGGAGTTTGCTTAGCTCAAACATTTTCCCCCCAAAAAAATTTTAGGCTAGAAACTATCCTTTAGTGGGTTCTTATCTTTTTCGTGTGGCATATCATCTTTAAAAATTTCGTGCATATTTTTCCAAACCATGTAACCAAAATATATAGGTTCTAAATAATATTTTCCCCGCTATTAGATGGTCAATTTTACACGGATTATCTCGGAAATTTTGCAATACGAAAGCCCTAAAGACATCTTAAACTGCTGATAAAAACCCAAAATTTTCATTTTTCATAGAAAAACTATTTTGTGAGAATAATTCGGAAAAAAAAGGGGGGGAACCCTTTAAAAACATTTCCGTATTTATCGGGCTTTGATAAAATTATCAAAATAAATTCGAAAAAAGGGTTTTTTTTTGACATAGTTACTAAAACTAATTTTTTCTTTGGGGATTTGAAAAAAAAATTCGCTGTATATAAACATTTGTCAAAAAAAATTTTTTTTTTTTTGGAAGAGTTGGTTTCCCCTTTTTGCATATATCCTTATCTAAAAATGGTTTATTGGGCTAAAAAGTTTTTTTATCCCAATAATTTTGAAAAATTTTTTCGGGAAATTTAATAAATCGAAGTTTTTTATTCCTTTGGTTTTTTAAGTTTTTTTAATAATTTTAAAAAAAACCTACCAAAGGACTATACTTTTACACTTAAAGTATTTGGTCGGGAGAAAAATACTCTGGAAAGTAATTTTTTTACGCGAAAAAAAGCCCTTTCTGGGGCCTCTCCCATGGGCTTCCACGAGAAAGAATTCATAAATATGATAAAGGGAAAATGCAGGGGGTTAAGTTCACTTCTTTATCTTTGATTTTCCCCAGCGTATTTTTCGCTGACTGCCCCGTTTTTATCCCTGTCTTTTTTTTAATTCTACTGTCTTCATTTCCCGACTTTACCAAAATTTCCTTCCTTGACTATCATGTAAATTTCCTGGGTACAAAAACATATGTTTTGAAAAAACGGGGGCCAGGTTTTTCCCCTGAAATTTGACTAATTTTTGATCCTGAGCCGAAAATGACCTTTTGGGTTTTTTCTCAGGTCAGGTTTTTTTTGCTACAGAAATTAAAAAAAAATCGATTTTTGTAAAAAAAAAATTCTGCGGATCATCAGCGAAACCCCTGATGATTTTTTTCCCTTTTCCTCAGAAATAAAATCACGTATCCAATTCATTCATTTTTTTTTTGTCACCCAAATTTGTAACATAATTTTTATAATATTAGTATAAAAGAGCGTTGTGCACAAAAGTTCAAATTCACGGCATAAATCGGCGTTTCTTCGATTCCCCTGTGTAGCACTGCTGGGTTGTCTCTCTCAGCGACCAGCATATCCCCCATCTGAAAATGCGTCCCACCTCCCCTGGGACCCTTTCCTCCATTTGGGGCATGTCCTGTGGAACCTTTCTCCCCCGCTCGTCGCTCATCGCCCCAAGGTTTTCAGGAAAACTTCTTTTTCCCAGTGGGGAAGGGGGAAATGAAATCTCTAAAAAAGAGTTTTTGGAAGGCCTTACAGGGGGAGTGGGGGGGCCCCGGTTCCCAGGAATTTTTACCCCGCCCGTTTTTCCCCGGGCGACCTGGGTTTAGGAGGGGGAAGGCCAGAGGGATCTTGGTCAAAAGGGGTTGCTTTTAATTCATCCCAAACCCCAGGTTTGAAGCCCTCCCAAATCCTTGTCCCGGGCCCCCGGAATGTTCATTTCCCAAGCTTCAAGGGTTGCGGTGGGTTTAAATCTTTTCCTAACGGGGTTCGTTTTGGGATGTTTCTCGCCCCGGGTACTAACTGCTCTCGGCCGGCCACTCTTTCTTTACATTAGTGCGGGGCTCTGTCCTCGACTGCCCCACATGCTAAAACCCGGGGGTACTTCGTAAAACCCCGACTGCGGGACCAATAGAAATTCCCCCCATCTTAAAAGTCGACGCAATCCCCTTGGTGCTGCTCTTTTTGGGATTTTGTCGAGCACGTACTTCCTGCTTCATATTTCTCTTTGGAGTTGTGGATTTCGCAAAGGGAGGGGGCAAAACGGGTTTCCCGTTGGGAGGAGCACACACTTTCAAAGAGCGTTTGCAGCTTAAATGAGAGGGCCGCCAATCTCTGGGGATCTTTATTGAGGAGCGCCGAGTTTAACAAAGAGCCCGCGACATCTCGCAGAAAACCGAGGTTTTCCTCCTGGCAAAGTAGCCCATGTAGGCCTCATCCTTCTACGAAAAAAGTGAAAACGCGCTCCTTCCCCCAAGTAGATTTTCTCTTTGGGCTGGGGCCCAACAGCTCGGGGGAAGTCTTCGAAAGCTGGATTCCCCGAACCAGATCAAAAAGCTCACATTGTGAAAAGGGCTGCGGACTACTTGTGCTCATACTCTTCTTCTGTATATCCTCGCTCGTTGCTGGTGGCCTGGTGGGGTCGCGTTCGGGAAGCCCTGTAAAACCCGGGAAACAAGGAATTTCTTTCGCAGTGAGCCGTGGACGGCGGGGCAGATGGAAGGTCGGGGTACTGGGAGGCTGTCCGATTCTTCCGGTTGTGCCATTAGTATTGATGGCGCAAGAAAAATCCGATGCAGGGGTCAAACGGCTCCCTCCAAACCATGGGGAATCCCAAACTTCTAAAGTTTTCGCGCCCCTTTTCCCCCCACCGCCGGAGGTATTCCCGCACGTCTTGCACCCGTGTGCGGTCCCAGGACTTATCTTGGGGTCACCCCAGCTTGACTTTAAAAGTAGCCCCCCTAGGCGCGCTTCAAAATCCTGTGATGTTCTTCCCTTTGTCCCCTGACAGCGTGTTTGTCCGCAGATTACAAAAAACGTCAGGATTATTCCTGCATGACCGTCGCCCGAACCATCACAAAAAACTTAAGAAAAAAGAAAAGATGCAGCTGAGTGTCAGCATAAATTTAGAATTTTAAAAATTTAAAAATTTGGGAATGGGTAATGGTGAGACGGGATTGATTTGTTTTGGGCAAATTGGGGAATTCCCTTTATTCGTGTCTGTGCATTGAAATTCATATATTCTTCAAGAAAATTGATTGAACTCAAAAACCCCTGGATTTTACATATGTATGCTTCTCAGGTAGGCCCTATGGCTGTATCTCAAAAAAATTTGACCTGATAGGGAAAAAATAAATGTGATATTCGGACTCAAAACACCAAAAAATTTATCTAAATAAACTGAGAAACCCCTGAGTTTTTTTGGCTGTTCCCTGTTATTCCCATCGTGGGGAGGTGCGCCCCCAAAATTTCGCCGCTGCGCCGGCGGCGCACCTTAAAAAACCGGCGACGTGCGGGCCCCCGGCGCGAATTCTCAAAAACCCCGGGGCAACGGCGCGCGGCGCAAGTAAAAAATCCGCGCCGCTGTCCCCGCCGGCTGCCCACTTTAAGTAAACAAAATGCCCTCCCCAGCTCTGCTGCGTGGAAGGGCTGGTTTACGCGCCGGGGACATCTTGAGGCCCAAAAAGGCCCCCTGCGGCCTGCAAATTTGAGGCTGGTCTTCCTCCGCGGCAAACCTGAAGCTTATGGGGGACATACTTGGAGCCTAACTGGAGGACAAGGAAAGGGTGAACATTAATTGAAGGAAGTAGAGAAAGAACTCAGCTCAGTGGGGGGCCAATCTGGCTAAATTTACCGCTGGCCGGCATTAGCTCCGGGCCATAGTTTTAATCTTTAAAGAAATTAGGTAACGTGATGCCTATTTTTAATTGTATTTTCAATAAAAAAAAACTTTTTTTACCTAAAACTTTTTTGGGGGGCTAAATAGTTAGAAACTTTGGCACTGCACACGTTTTTGTATGGCTACTTAATTAATAGCGGCGCGCGGCGCTGGGGCAGCCCGGGGCGGTGCGAACTGCAGGGGCCCAAAAAAAGCGGGGGCAGCGGCGCGGGCGCAGGTACATCGCCCCGGGGGCCAAAGGGGCGCGGGCGCAAATACCAAATTCAGCGGCGGCCCACCTTTGATTATTCTACAAAACCTTCACACCCTCCTGGCCTCAAAAAAAAACCTGACCCCCCATCTCCCTTTCAATTACCCACACCAACACCCCCCCCCCCCCTAGGAGATGCACCCCGTCCCTGGCGTCAGGGGGTCCTTACCGAAAATTGAGCCCCGTTATCAAAAAAGAGCCCCCGTTCTTCCTGCGTGTTCACCCGCAAAATGTTCCCTCACAGCTTCTCCCACCATCTTGGCCCCCTTTCCTGCGCGGCAAAATGCAAAACATACGGGTGCCCTCCAAGGTCCCTGCCCGCCCAGTGCCTCTTTGTAACCCTTAGGAGCTTTCCCGTCTCCTCCCCACCCTGTAATCATTTCCCCCTGCACTTATCTACCGTCGGGGCAAAAATCCCTCACCCACCATTACCCTCCCGAGCCCTTTTTGCTATGTTCCCTATCCCCCCCTTTCCCCGAAAACAGGCAAGCGCTTTTTTTCCAATCCCCGTTACAAAAGATCCTATCCGTATTCTTGCCTGGCTGTCACCCCCCCAACCACGGCTTACATGAAGCAGGGAAATTTTTTGACTGTCTTCCACCCCTTCCTCTGTGCCTCATCAACGAGTGCCAAAGCTATCCTAGTCGCAGGAGGGGAGTCTGTGATCCCCCCTACCAGCCCCTCCTTATTTTTCACGTGTTCCACGCTCCTCCCCCCCGTCTAGACAAAAGGGGCTGGCGATTCTGGTACACCACGTTTCCGCAACAACTCCCTGAGCTCGGTATTCTCCTTCTTCAGGGAAGCTCGCGACAATCAGGTCCCTCACGACGTCATCGGACCACCCCCCCTCGCAAAAGTGAGGTCCGAAACCTTCCACCAGCTGCCTCAGCTCCTTAACCCCTACTTCCGCCATCCCTTCACTCCCTTTAAATTCTCGGAGCTTCAACCCCCCCTTCCTCCCCGGCAGCGCCGTAAACTGAATGAATTTTCAGTTCAGTATTTACGTTCCTTCTCGAAATATACGCGCGATGTGTTTCTACTTATTTATATTCTCTAGCTTATTCCATCATTCCTTTTTCCCCTGTTCACCCCTTCGCTTCAACACTTGTTTTCCCCTCCACACACGCCGGTAAAAACACCGGTATCTTTTACTTCCTTTTATTTTTAGCTATTCATTATTTCCTTTCCCAGTAAAAGGCCAGCTGCTGTCTTCTTCTTCTTCTTGTGACCTCTTTCTAGATATCCTTCGTCTCTCCTTCTCCTATTTGGCCAAGCCACCAAACCCCCGGGGGGCGGATCACAAAACCCCCGGCTAACCCCGGTCCCATTCCCCTGCTGGATGGGCAGGGGGTTCGGGTTTTAAAATTAGGAAAAAGGGAAAACCCCTATACCCAGTCTGCCGGGCCATGCTGGTGGTATGATCGTACTCGATACTCGGGGAAAATCACCACAACGCCTGGGTTTGTTATATGGCCTAATTTCGTTTTTATACTTGCTTTCAGTTCTTGAGTCAGAAACATCATATATACTCAATTTAGAGGGTTTTTATGTCGTAACTCCTTAAACCACCCTATAGGGAGTTGCCTTGTGAACAAAAACTCTGACGTCATCAATCTCCTCTGTGAATGCCAAACGTTGAAAAGTTGTTAATTTAAAAACCTAGGGTAACGTCTTTAAATGCCCCCCCTGGGCAAGATTCGAAGATTAAAGCCCACTAGTGTTGCTTAACACATCCCCTATTTCAAACCCCTTGGTGTTAACGGGTATTCCAGACGGACATAGCGGGGCGGTAAAAATGGTTGTTCAAGCTAGTGGCTGGCGACTCAATGACGTCACAGCCTCGCCAGCAAATCCAATTGTGAAAAAAACAACGTGCCAGCCAATCAATTGTGTCTAAAACGTGCCCCACCCAATCAAAAGGCCCCGGGGCCTGCTTTTAAAGGGTTCTTTCCATCCGTTGTACTTTTTCTATTTCTAGCTTATTCTCATTCCTTCATCCCCTGTGTCACCTCCGCGCTTCAAACTTGTTTTCACCTCCACATACCCCGGGGGTAACACCCGGTGTCTTGTACTTCCTTGTATTCTCTATTCTTTTCCCTTCCGGGGAAATAGCGGGTTTCTTCTTCTTCTTGGACCTCTTTCGGTAGTATATCGTTTCGTATTTTTCCTTTTTCCAGTTTTTGGGCAAGCTACCACCCGGGAGGCGGTCCAAAAACCCCGGCTAACCCCGGTACCCATTCACTGCGGGGTGGAAAAGGCTGGGGTTTTAACCTGAAAAGCGCGCTATCCCCTTTGGGTCTCTCACGAAAACGGGGTAGGGCCCAATTGGGCGGCCCCAAAATTAAAAAGGTGGGCTAATTTTTCGGTCGGTGAAATCGGGCAACTCTGCTTTACCTGAAAATGACCCGGGGGTCACCATAGCTCATGCCCCAGTCCGGCATGGAAGGTGGGTTCTGACAGGTTCCCCCTATCGCGGGTAGGAGATTGAGGGGAAAGACCCTTGGGGGCCTGTTTTCTGTAAAACGAGCTGTACCATGGTTTCCAAAACCTCAACGCTCTTATCTTGAAAGTCAATCAAGAAAAACCAAAAGACTTTAGCCCCCCCAAAATTTTTTTTCAGGGGTTTGCATAATATATGGCAAATACTTGATACACATTCAAGTTTGTTTAGCGACTAAAATAATTCTGGAAAAAGCCCCCGCGTACACAGAGATATTGTCACACAGGTATCCCATTTTGGGGTTAAAAATTAAGGATAAGGGCACACCATTCCCTGCAGTCTGCCGGACCATGCGTGGGGGGTGTCGGGCATCGCTACCCTTTGGGAGAGGCTGCGCTCATCACTCTTGACAATCACCCAAACAAATCACCAAACGCCTGGGTTTGTTATAGGCCTAATTTCGTTTGTATACCTGCCCTGTTCGGTCTTGATCGAAAACATCATTATACTCAATTTATGAGGATTTTTATGTACGTAGTTTCCATAAAATCCCCTATAGGCATTTTCCCGTGTTAACAAAACTCTGACGTCATCTCTCTTTTGTGAATGCCAAAACACTATGACATTTTTTAAGCTCAACCTGGAGGTAAGCGCTCTGAGCGCCTCCTGACCGCGACTCCACTCACTTCACTGTTACTGACCAGTTACTCACTCATTGCCTCTGCCCATACTGCAGTAAGCTATACGCGCTCTTCTCTGTCCCCACGGCCAATCAACTTTTTTTTGAAAAAAACAATATTGCAGCAGCCTACTGCGTAATGGCCTTTTCACATAATGTGTGGTGTTACGGGAAAACCCCAAATATTCCTGGTGAGCGTATCCATAACCTGGGGGCTATCCCAAATCTGCAGTAAGACGTCTTGACTTGCCCGCCGTGATTATGGACTCCTACAAAATATGTCAAATTTTCCCAAATTTTAAATGATTTGCGTACCATGAGCAGACTGTACTTTTCTCTAGAAGCCTCCAAACGCCTCCTATAACCCTTTCCCTTTCATAATATATATATATAAAATTATCTATATAATATATAATATATATATATATATATAATATATATATATATATGTATATATATATATGTATAACTGGCGCGGGAGATAAGGGCCCTTCCCCACGCGTAGCGCATTTAAAGGGGGCCCCAGAAAATTTTTTCCCAAACCCCCTCTATGGTTCGTTTTGGGGCATTTTCGATGACATGTGGGGAACCCTTGTCTCTAGTCTAGTAAGCAGCCCCAATAATAACAGAAGTAATGTTTAACAGTTTTTTTTGTGTTCTGGGGTCGATCTGTTTCGCTTCACGGGCCGCCGCACACAAAGTCGGGGGGAAGTAACTACCAAAAGGAAATTTCATCGGACCTAATACCCCTTTTTCCCTGTTCTACACTCCATTTCTTATGTTGTTTTGCAAATGCGAGTCGTTTGTGGTGCATTTTTTTCATCATAACGTTTTTAGGGCGGCTACCCTGCTTGGAAGGGAAAAATTTGGGGTTTGAGGCGGTGCTTATCGTCCGGATGGGGCGTCTTTTAGCCTCTGGGTACATGGATTTTTTGTTCTTTTGCAGTTAACTTGGGTTCCAGTCACTGCAAGGCTTAGGATCTTATTAAGCTTGACGTATTTCTCTTTCCCCGGCATTTCTTATACTGAAACAAAATGTTGGTGGGAGGTCCCCTTTCCTCCTTACCAGCCGCTGAATGGTGGGCCTGCCACGACTGTACGACGCATTATCTCACTGCGGGACATTTTCCTCATGTAGGGAAGTATACAAGCCCTTTTCCCTCACTGAGCTGGGTAGGGCCTATGCTGTTCACGGTGGGGGCCCCAGCTGGGGACAAAGGCGGGTGAGAAAAAAGGGCCCCGAGTTTTTTGATCACTCAGCGGAAAAAAACGTCCTTCCATTCTGACAACTGATGACTACTAACCACGTATCACCTCCAGGGGTAGACTAAACCTACAGGGTTCCCCATTAACGAATATGACAAAACTAACCATAAGGGT
The DNA here is from genome assembly GCA_016584305.1 of Chionoecetes opilio. Lineage (NCBI taxonomy): Eukaryota > Metazoa > Arthropoda > Malacostraca > Decapoda > Majidae > Chionoecetes > Chionoecetes opilio. The sequence continues at coordinate 391 of JACEEZ010021422.1, read as the reverse complement.
GGTTTGGCAATATTTTCTGGTGCCCTTCAAAAGCGCTAGGCGGGGGGAAGGGCCCCCGTATCTCCGGCCCCCCGTAGATCTGAGCCCCTAACCCCCGCTACGCATTTGAGGGCACCAGTAAAAATTGCCAAAAACCCCTATGGTTAGATTTTTGGGATTTTCGATGACATTGCAACACTGTAGGCTCTAGGTACCCCCTGGAGGTATACGTGAGTCATACTTTATCATTTTAATGGGGACGTTTGTTTTGCTGAAAAGATACAAATGGGCAAATTTTCTCCCCCAAACCTTTGTACCCCTGGTCCCAACCGTGCAGAATGGGCCTACCCAGCCCCAGGATTTGGGGAAGGCCCGTATATTCCCCTTTTAGGTTGCCTGTCATAATAATGGC
>JACEEZ010021420.1:0-24958 GCA_016584305.1 Chionoecetes opilio | reverse complement strand
AAAATGCCAAGGTGCTTTTTCAAAACCGTCGTTTTAAGACTTATAATATATTATCATGATCATTAGTGTATTGGTACAGAATCAGTGTTGTATTCCAAATATTTCACAAAGAGTAAATCTTTGATAAACAGAAGTAAGAATAGCCCGTGAACACGATAAAAGGCATTGACTAACCATTAGTCAATGTCTTTCTGACGAAGGCTTTGACTAACTTACGTTTTGTGTGTACGTAATAGGCAACAAAGGGTTACAATTAATGGTTCCAAATCTGAATGGGGACTGGTGACAAGTGGAGTTCCACAAGGGTCTGTTTTGGGCCCATTACTATTTTTGATTTACATCAACGGCTTGGATAGTGGGATTAGCAGTGATATCAGCAAGTTTGCTGATGATACTAAGTTAGGTAGGATTATTGGATCACAGTCTGCCGTAAACATATTGCAGGGAGACTTAGATAAACTTAACGAGTGGGCAGTCAGATGGCAGATGGAATTTAATATTGATAAATGTAGCGTTATGAATGTTGGTAGAAAAAACCCTGGTAATAGATACACCATAAGCAATGTATCGCTGAAAAGATCAGAAGGTGAAAAAGATCTTGGAGTGAGGGTGAGCCCAGACCTCCGACCTAGGAAACAATGTATTGAGGCCAGAAATAGAGCTAATAGAGTATTAGGATTCATTACCAGAAGTGTTAAAAGTAGAGGTGCGGAAGTTATTCTAAAGCTTTATCTGGCTCTAGTCAGGCCTCACCTAGACTATGCAGTTCAGTTTTGGTCTCCATATTACAGGATGGATATAGTGTTGTTAGAAAAAGTGCAGAGAAGGATGACCAAAATGATACAAGGGATGCGTAACTTTAGTTATGAGAGGAGATTGAAGTTATTAAAATTACACTCACTCGAGAGACGCAGAGTAAGGGGCGATCTGATAGAAGTTTTTAAGTGGATAAAGGGATTTAATAAAGGAGAGGTAGGAAAAGATCTTACGGCTTTTAACCAGGGTAGAACAAGAAGTAACGGATTCAAGCTGGAAAAGCGTAGATTTAGAAAGGAAATAGGGAAAAACTGGTTCACAAATAGGGTGGTGAATGAGTGGAATGGTCTCAGTAGACAGGTAGTTAGTGCGGAGTCATTAGGGAGCTTTAAAGTGGAGCTAGATAGGTTCATGGATGGGGATGAAAGGTGGATGTAGGTAGTGTTAGGTGACAGGAACTACCACGTGTAGGCCTCGCGGCCTCTTGTAGCTTCCTTATTTTCTTATGTTCTTATGTTCTTATAGGGACAAAATAAAACACTAGATCAAAGATGGAGAGTTTACAGGGGGGGGCTTTTACTGAGGAAACACTGACAGGGGACAATTAGAGATAAGGACACTGAGGGAGAGAAAAAGAGAGAAAAACGTGAACTGGGTACTTACTCGGTGTCGGTACTGGTATGAAATCCAATGCTGTGAGAAATCCCGGAACGCGACACGGGGAAACAAAGAAGTTTCTAACCGCGAACGGATATTAACACCGAAAAAAACGCGCAAAAAACCACTGAGAGAAGCTCGAAAACACCTTTGAAAAACAGACACAAGACACCAGCGACTGAGCGTAGAACAAAGTTCTAACTCTGATTGGTAGTCTGTATGTCACGGCAGAATGCGAGTAAACGCTCGATTCTGAGGGCGCGGCGGGGAGATCCTATCGCGACGGCGGTCAAAACTGAACTGTTGATGCCTTCACTGCACGGGGCAGGGAGATCCTCACTCGCCCCCGCGTGCCTTCACGGCAAGGGGCAAGGAGATCCTCACCCTTCTCCGCGTGCCTTCACGGCAAGAGGGAGGGAGGGCCTCACCTGCCCCCTCGTGTGCCTTCACAGCACGGGGCAGGGAGGGCCTCACCCGCCCCCACGTGCCTTCAAGGCAAGTGGCATGGATGGGCCTCCCGTCACTCCCTGCATACAGTAGCCTTCAGGCAAGGGCTAGGAGGGCCTGCACCCGCCCACACTTGCCTCACAGCATAGGCAGGGAGGGCCTCACCCACTCCGCGTTGCCTATCAACGGCAAAGGGCATGGAGGGCCGCCTCGCCCCCGAGTGCCTTCAATGTCACGGGGGCAGGAGGGCCTCAAACCGCCCCCGCGAACCTGCACGCAAGGGGCAGAGGGTAGGGTCTCTTCCAGCCACCGTGCGTGACTCTGCCGGCACGGAGGCAGGGGGAGGGCCTCCACCCGCCCCCGCATGCCTTCTACGGCAAGGGGTCGGAGTGTCCTCACCCTTCCCCGCGTGCCTTCACGGCACGGGGCAGGGAGTGCCTCACCTACCCTGCGTAGCCTTCCTATCTGGCCAAGAAGGCAGGGAGGGCCTCACCTCAACCCGCGTCGCACGTCTATCGGCAACGGGCAGGGAGGGCCTATCCACCCCCGCGTGCCTTCACAGCACGGGCTGGGAGGGTGCCTCAGCACCCCAGCTACAGCGTGCCTTCACGGCAAGGGGCAGGGAGGCCTCACCCCGCCCCGCGTGCCGTCACAAGCCACGGGAAAGGGACTGCCTCAATCCACGCACCCCCCCAGCACGCGTGTCCTTCAAGTCACGGGACAGGGGGTCCTTCTGCACAAAAAAACCCGATTGTACCATTCAAGGCAAGGGGCATGAAGGGCCTCAAACCCACCCCCGACGGTGCCTTCACGGCGTATAGGGGCAGGGGGGACCACCCACCCCCGCGTGGCCTTCAACAGCCGGGGCAGGGAGGGCCTCACCACCCCCGCGTTGCCTTCACTGGACAAGGGGTCAGGGAGGAGCCTCACCCGCCCCCGCGTGCTTTTCACAGCACGGGGCAGGGAGGGCCTCACCCACCCCGCCGTGCCTATGTGATAGCAAGATCAGGGAAGGCCTCACCCATCCTCACGTGCTGTCTACAGCACGGGGCAGGGAGGGCCTCACCCACCTCCACGTGCCCTCACGGCCAAAGGGCCGGGATGGCCTCACACGCCCCCTATTGCCTTCACGGCACGGGCTAAGGAGGGCCTCACCCACCCCCGCGTGGACCTTCAAGGCACCGTTATACAGGGAGGGTCTCATCCCGCCCCTCGTTCCTTACGGCACGGGCAGAGGGTGAGGGCTTCACCCACACTCCGCGTGGGCCTTCATGGCAACGCGAGCAGGGAGGAGCAGTCATACCCACGCCCCTCGTGCCTTCACGGTCGAAGAGGGCAGGGATGCCTCCGACCCACTCCAGCGTGCCTTCACGGCACGGGGAAGGGAGGGCCTCACCACCCCGCTTGCCTTCCACGACCAGGGCAAGGGCGGGCCTCACCCGCACACCGCAATTTTCACAACACGGGGAAGGGAGTGCACTCACCCACCCCCAGAGTGCCTTCAACAGCACTGGGCAGGGAGTGTCCTTTCTTCCCATTCCCCGCGTTGCCTTCAAGGAAGGGCATGGCGTCGCCTCACCATGCCCCCGCTTGCCTACACGGCAAGGGACAGGAGGCCTCACCCTCCCACCATTGTGCCTATCACGCACGTGGGTGGGCCAGGGAGGGGCCTACACCCACCTCCCCGCTTACCCTTCACGTCAAGGGCAGGGACAGGCCTCAACCCGCCCCGCGTTGCTTTCACCAGCACGGGGAAGAGAGTGCCCATCACCCCCCAGCGTGCCTTCAACAGCACGGGGCATGGAGGTACTCTGCATCCCCTCGTGCTTCAAGGCCAAGGACGCAGGGAGTGCATAACCCACCCCCGTGTGCCTTCAGGCAGGGGCAGGGAGGGCCTCCCACACCCCCCCGTGCCTTAACAGCACGGGTGCAGGGAGATGGCCTACCCACCCCCGCGTGCCTATCACGGTAAGGGTTCAGGATGAGGGGCCTCTACCACGCCCCTCCAGCGTGCTTTCACAGTATCAGCACGGAGGCTGGTGAGGGGCCTCACGCTCACCCCTTTGCGTGGCCTACAAAACAGGGATGCAGGGAGGGCTCTCACCCAACCCACACCGGGCTTCACACCACGGTGCAGGGAGAGGCCTCACACCCACCTCCTCGTGCTCTGTTCACGGCAAGGGGCAGTGAGGGCCTCACTGCCGCCCCCTCGTGCCTTCCACTGCACGGGGCAGTAGAGGTCCACCCGCCCCCACATTTCCTTCAAGGCAACGAGGTAAAGGGAGGAGCCCTAAACCCACCAACAGCGTAGCCTTCACGGCACGGGCAGGAGATCTCATCCACCCCCGCGTAGCCTTCACTCAAGGGGCAGGGATGGCCTAACCCACCACATGCGTGCCTATCACGGCGCGTGGATGAGGGTACCCTCAATCACCCCCCCCCTGCAGTGGCCTTCACCGAAACAAGGGGCAGAGCGAGGAGCCTCAACCCCATCCCCCCGCATAGCTTTCACAGCACCGGAGTGAAAGGAGTAGCCTCACGCCACCTCCCGCGTGATCGCATTCACAGCACAGAGAGAAGTGATCCTGCCACCCCACCCTAAAGCGTGCCTTAAAGGCTAAGGGCAGGGAGGGGCCTACACACATAAAACCACCACAGCCGTGGCTACACTCGATACGATATACTGAGACTGATACTGACTACTTTATCTAGGCCCTTTAGCAATACGTAATGTAACTATATTACAATGTTATAATATTATAAGAACCGGTCTGTTGAGCCTGACTCTTATACAGACCTTTGCGAAACATAGGTGCCGTTTAGTGTCGATAAATAGGCCCGAAAATATATTACATAATAAATCGCATTACCTTTAAAAATACTACCAAAGATAATCTATTTATAAGCAAATCGTTAATTAAACATACAAAATTTGTATGTTGAATAAAAGTTAATACATCATAGATTACGCAAATCTTGACAAGGCACAAACAAAGATAAATATTAACAAACCACACAAACAATACCAAAAACTAAAATACCATGAAATGAACAAGATTAGATGTATTTGATCGATTTTTTTCTTCTTTATTTTACATCCTGAAACATGTTACTATCGGTTGATGTTTTTTAAGATCTTCTGGCAGCCGAATTCCACAGTTTTACGCCCCTGCAGTTTTACCCCCTGCAAGTGGCAGGAGGCTCACCCACCCCCGCGTGCCTTCCACAGCTGGGGGCAGAGGGCCTCCCCCCCCCCCGGCTTTCACAGCACGGGGCAGGGATGGCCCTCACCCACCTCGCGCGTGTGCCTTCACGCAAGGGCATGGAAGGCCATCAACCGCTCCCGCGGTGTCTTTTCACATAACATGGAGGAGAGAGAGTGCCTCACAACTCCCACCCCCCCCTCGCGTGCCTTCACACGCACGGGGCAGGGGGGTCCTTCTGCCATCCACCGCGTGCCTTTCAAGGCACAAGGGTCCAGGGGAGGGCTCTCACCCACCCTCAGCGTGCCTTCACGGCAAGGGGCAGGGGGGTCCTCACCCACCCATTTTCGCGTGCCTTTCCCAGACGGGGCAGGGAGGGCCTCACACCCACCTCCGCGTGCCCATTCACCGGCAAGGGGCATGATGGCCCTTACAGCCCCGCGTGCTTTCACAAGCACGGGCAGGGAGGGCCTTCACCCATCCCCGCGCTAGCCTACAAAGCAAGGGGCGTGGAGGCCGCTCTCCACCCCCGCGTGGCTGTCACAGCCGTGCAGTGAGGCCCTCACCCAACCTCCAGCGTGCCTTCCCGCAAGAGTGCAGGGCTGGCCTCAACACCCGCCCTCCAGTCGTAGCTTCTCACGGAAACGGGGCAGTGAGGGCTCACCCAACCTCCGCGTGCCTTCAAGGGCAAGGGGCAAGGAGGCCTATCAACCCGACCCCCTCGATGCTTTCACGGCACGGGGCATGGGAGGCCTCATCCACCCCCGCGTAGCCTTCAAGGTACTCGGGCAGATAGGGCCTCACCCGCCACACTTCGTGCTTCACGGCACGTGCAACGGTGGGCCATCACCCATCCCGCAGTGCCCTTCATGGCGATGGGGCAGGGAGGGCATCACCACCCAAGCGTGCTTCAAGGTTTCGGGGCTAGGGAGGGATTACAACCCGCCCCCAGCATTCCTTCAAGGCACGTTAGTGAGGTCGTCACCCACACCCCAGCGAGCCTTCACGGCAAGGGGCAGGGCGGGCCTCACCACCACAGAGGGCGTCACGGCACGGGTGGTCGGGAGGTGCGGCCCATATCCCCTACTGCCCGCGTGCCTTAACGACAAGTGGCAGGGAGGGCCTCACACCGCCCACCACATGCATTTCACGCAGTGGGCAGGAGAGGCCTCACCTGCACCCCCAAGCGGTGCCTTCACAGCACGGAGGCAGGGAGTGTCACACCCGCCCCGCATTCCTTCAAGCAACGTGGTGGGAGGGCCTCACCCACCCACACGCGTGACTTTCACGGCATTGTGGGGCAGGCAGGGCCTCACCCACCCCAGCGTGCCTTCACGAAATGAGGCAGGAAAGGGCCGTCAAACCCGCCCCCAACATGCCTCACAGCAGGGGTAGGGGGGGCCTCACCGCCAGCTGGCGTTGCCTGCACACAGCACGGGGCAGAAGGGACTCATCCACCCCCGCGTGCCTTCAAGGCAAAATTGGGGCAGGGAGGGCCTCACCCGCCCCCCCCGCGTGCCTTCAAGGCAAGGGTTTCAGGGATACTCTCACCTGCCCCCAGCGTGCCTTCACGGTAAGGGTGCAAGGGAAGGTGCTCACCCGCCCCCACATGCCTTCACGGCAAGAGAGCAGGGAGGCTCACCCGCCCTCGCATGCCTTCAACAGCACGGGGCAGGGAAGGGCCTCATCCACCCCACGTGCCTTCATGCCAGGGCAGGGACGCGTCCTCACCCGCCCCAGCGTGCCATTCCAGGCAAGGGGCAGGGAGTGCCTCACACCAACTAACCATGCGTGCTTCAAGGCAAGTGGCAGTGGAGGGCCTCACCCGCCCCCCGGCGTGCCTTGCAGGTCAGGTGCAGGGAGAGCTCTCACACCGCCCCCCTAGCGTGTGCCTTCAAGGCAGGGGCAGGGAGGGCCTCACCCAACCCTCGTGCCTTCAAGGCAGGGGCAGGGAGGGCCTTACCCGCCCCCGCGTCCTTCAAGCCAAGGACTGAAAGTCTCACCCGCCCCCGCGTGCCTTCACGGGGGGGGCCAAGGGGCATTGGAGGGCCTCCACCCCCGCCACCCAAATGCTTTCAGGCAAGTGGCATGGAGGGCCTCACCCACCCCCGCGTGCCTTTCAGGCACGGGGCACGGGAGGGCCTTCACCACGCCCCATCGCTGCCTTCCGGCACGGGCCAGGAGGTGCCTTCTACCACTCCCGCTGCCTTCATAGCAACGGGGCAGGGTGGGCATCACGGGTGGCAGTCATATATACTGAGGCGATTGGTTATGCAGTCATTTGACCCACCAGACATTGCGTCCAAGTCATAAAAACACAAGTCGTCCTTGTCCCTTGTCCAACTTGTCACCCTAGACAAACGGACAAACATCATACAAGTGTTCCCTTCTTCAACAGCCGACTTGGACCGACAAGTTTATAATAAAATGTCGTCAGGAGAGACGAGAGAGACGAGGGCGAGAGAGAGAGAGATGAGAGAGAGAGAAGAGAATACGAGAGAATAAAAGTAATATGGGTAAGAGGGAAACATGGAGAAAGTTGAGAGAAAGACATAATAATAAGCTCGAATGAGGTGGGAGGAAAAAAAATGAATGGGAGATATAATTAAGTTAGGGTTACTTAATAAGATAGACAATGAGAGAGAGAGAGAGAGAGTGGAGTAGAGAGAGAGAGAGAGAGAGAGAGAGAAGTAGGAGAGAGAAGAGAGTAGAGAGAGAGAGAGAGAGTGATGAGAGAGAGAGAGAGCGAGAGATAGAAGAAGAGAGAGTGGAGAGAGAGAGACGATTTAAGCGAATAAACTTTTTCGAGCGGAGGACGCTTAGAGCGAATACTTTTTCGTGAGTCGGAGGACGATTATAGCGAATGCTTTTCGAGCGGAGGACGATTAGACCGAATACTTTTTCGAGCGGACTGGTCCTATTTAAAAGCGAAATACTTTTCGGGCGGCAGGACGTTAGAGCGAATACTTTTTCGAGCGGAGGGACTATTAGAGCGAATACTTTTTTCGCGAGCGGCGTGATTAGAGCGAAATACTTTTTCGAGTAAGCGGAGGACGCATTAGATTCGAACTACGTTTTTTCGAGTCGTGGAGGACGGATTATAGACGATACTTGTTCGAGCGGAGGACGATTAGAGCGAATACTTTTTCGAGCGGATGACAGATTAGGAGCAATAACTTTTTCGAGCGGGGACGTTAGAGCGAATACTTTTTCGAGCGGAGCGGATCGACTTCGAGCGTTACTTTTTCGAGCGGAGGAACGATTCGAGCGGATACTTTTTCGTAGCGGAGGACGATTAGAGCGATACTTTTTCGAGCGGAGGACGAATTCGAGCGAATACTTTTTTCGAGCGGAGGACGATTAGAGCAGAATACTTTTTCGTGCGTAGGACCAATTTAGTTTGCCTTAGTTTGCCTACTGGACAATATTTGTCCTGAAGTATACATTGTGGTGTAGCTTTTTAGATACAATTACTAAGGATTTATTTTATTACGTTAAATTTTTTACCTGTTCACTTTTAATTACAATTTTTAGTATATTAATCTTATAAATTATTTTAGCCTGAGATTCCAAGATGTCCCATTTGGCGAAACGTGGCACGCGTAAAACATATATAGACCCTAAGAATGACGAGTGTCTTTGTCCACCCTGAAAATTCGTATTATATAAATATATAATCTATTTATATAAGATTATTTATATATAATATATTTATATATCTATATCTATCATATATACTTATATATGGATATATATTATATATTATATATATATCTATATATATATATATATACTATATTATATATTATATAATATATATTATCTCATTATTATCGATATATATATATCTCCTATATAAGAGTATATATATATATATATCTTTACAATTTCTATATAAATATATATATATATAAATATAATATATATATATATAATATAAATATAAAATGTCTATATATATATATATATTATAATTATTATATATATCTAAAATATATATTATATAATATAATAAATATCTATATATATTCATATATCTATATATAAATATATATATCTATAATCTATAATATGTATATCAATTAAATCTATATTATATAGATATCATATACTATATATCTCTACTATATATCGACTATATATCGATATATCATTATATAATATAATATATATATTTATAATATATATATATTATACTATATCTATATATATATATTTTATGGTGTGGTGGGTGGGTGTGTGTGTGTGTGTGGGTGTGGGTGTGGGTGTGTGTGTGTGTCGGGTGTGGTGTGAGTGTGAGTGTGGAGTGTGAGTGTGAGTGTGGGTGTGGGTGTGTGTGTGTGTGTGGGTGTTGGTCGTGGTTTGTGTGTGGGTGTGGTGGTGGGTGTGAGTGTGGTGTGGGTGTGGGTGTGATGTGTGTGTTGTGTGTTGTGTGTGTGTGTGGGTGTGTGGTGCTGAGTGTGGGTGTGGTGAATCGTGTATGTGGTGTGTGTGTGTGTGTCAGATTGAGGATGGCGGGAAGGGAGGAGGAGAGGTAATAAACGAAGCAAGTCAGGTCTACACTGTGGTCAGGTTCATGATATTCCTCTCATCCCACGTCCTTTCTACACCACACACACACACACAGCACACGACCCACACACACTAACACACACACACAAACACACACACACACACACACAACACACACACACACACCACACACACACACAAGCACACAGACACACCACACAACACACACTAGTGTTTGTTCACCTGTGTCATGTGTCACTCTAGTGTTGCGTGGGGGGGGGGTCCGTCGTCCTCGGGCGGAGCGGAGATAGATTAGGCGGTCTTCTTACAAACACCGAGCCCCTGGCCACCGATCAGTGAAAGAGGTACCAAGGTGTTTACTGGGGGTGTGACCACGCCTCCTGTAGGTGATGGCTATCCCCCCAACAACCTAACACGAGGATGAATGTAAGAATGTTGATATGGAGAACGGGGGGGCCCATATCGAGTTTGCATCAGCTCTGTAAATAAAATCTAATGATACAACTAGATGTGAATATACACCACTATTAGGAAGAGGGAGGAGAGAGAAAGTGGTTGATATGAAACGTAGGTTGTGTGTAGCCTAAGATTGCAAACAAATAAGACAGATATAGTATAATAACAACTACAAACTCTAAAAAAATATATTTAATTATGATCTAAGATTGTAGTAATTGGTCAGTCTTGATATAAATAATGTTAATCATCATAATTTCATTATGAAATATAATTTCTTTTAATTACTATTATTACTCATCATTACTGATTATAATTATCTTCATTCTACTCGAAATATGAACATTAATAATTGTTATTGACATGATAATTGATATCAATTAATTGAAAGATTATAGGATAAATAAAAAAAAAATATAAAATCAGAAGAGTCGGAGAGAATATATTTTCAGAAATTCGGCTGTAACGCTATAGTACGTACGTAACGAGTAGGTAGTACAACGAAGGCAGGCTTGATAAGGTCTTGAATGTTCATATTTAATCGTACCTGTTGCCTCCTCCCTGTCACTCACTAGTCCACGATGCACTCTCACTAAACTAATACTAAAAATTGGCACCTACAAAAATTCCCTGTACCACTTCCCCCAGAAAGTGTCCCTTATTTATCCAACCGATGTCACACCTCTCTCTCTCTCTCTCTCCGTCTCAATCTCTCTCTCTCTCTTCTCTCCCTCTTTCTCTCTCTCGTCTCTCTCTCATCTCTCTCATCCTCCCTCGCCGGGCCTCATCCTTCCCGTTCGTCCTGCTCGCGTCTCCCTCTTCTCTCTCTTCGGTCCTCAATCCAACTCTCTCTGCTCTCTCACTCCTCTCTCCTCGTACTCTCTCTTCGCATCTTTCTCCTGTCGTCTTCTCGCTCCCCTCTCCTCTCCCCATCTCTCTCTCCCTCACCTTCTCTCGCTCAGTCCATCAAAGCCTTCCTCTCACCTACCCTCCCTCTCCTCATCTATCATCTCTCTCCATTCTCTCTTCTCGCATTCTCTCATCAATCCAAGTATCCAGCCGTCACTTCCTCGCTCCTCCATCTCTCTCTCACAAGCTCCTTCTCTCTCAAGCTCTCTCTCAATCACACATCGCAACTCTCTCATTCCAGACAACTCCTCTCATCACATTCACACCACTCCTCTCCCTCTCCTCTCTTTCCTCCATCATCTACCAGTAAAGATCGTTGTCTACGTCTATCCGTCTCCGTCTCTCGTCTCATCCCTCATCATCTCAACTCAATACATCACCTCGTCTCTTCCCTCTCTCTCATAACTATCCGATAACATCTCCTTTCACTAGGGCCTCCAGCTCGTCTATACCTCTCTCAAACCATTATCCCTCTCTACCTTTCCTATCGTACATCTCAATCCCTCCAAGTCTTCCACCTAGGTCGCACACAGTCGCAGTACCTCTCTACCTCAACAAGAAACCTCCCACTCCCATAGCTCATCTCACTCCTATTCATTCGCCCCTTTACTCCTCCACTCTCTCTCACCATCACTCCTCTCACCTTTCTCCCTCCAATCCTCTCTTCTCTCTCTCACACACACACACACACACACCACACACACAACACCACACACACACACACACACACACACACACACACACACAACGACACACACACACACATATGGGTACTCCGTCAGTGTATGGTCTCAGCACGCTCGGTTCCAACCGAGAAATCCCGGTTCGATTCCCGGGCTGAGCGGAAACATATGGGCTGTTTTCCTTAAACCCGAGCCCCTGTCCACCCAGCATGAATGGGTATCCAGGTTGTTGCGATGTTTGTGACCCTCTCAACCGGGGTGCTAGGTCTCCACCAACACATAATCACTAAGGCATGAATGATACAAAATGTTGATAATGAGACGGGGCATACGCAGCGTGGCTCAGCCCTTTAGATACAAACAATAGGAATAACTAAATGATACACCACACACACACACGACACAAACACACAAAGCACACGCCACACACACACACACAGCACACACGACACACACACACCAATGTGATGCTCAGTAGTGTATTAGGTTTATGCATCTCCTCGTTCCCAACCAAGAAGTCTCGGGTTCAATTCCTGGTGGAGCAGAGAAAGAATAGGTGGTCTTCTTCAAACCAGCGCCCCTGTCCCCCAGCAGTGAGTGAATCCTGGTGATTAGCCCGGTGGCCACTTTGCATAGTGCCTAGCTTTTGGTGCTAACCACTTCAGCAGCTTGACCCTAACCTCACTTGCTCTAAAATCGCTTTGGCTGTGTAGCTCTGAAAAATAAACCAACAATGATTTTTCTGCATGAAAATGCCCCTCAATTGTGATTCCCACACTAAAAGTTACCATGGAAGTTGAACTCAAGAAAATGTAACCCTTTGACTAACTGTAAACCTAAACGTAAACCAGCGCTGTAAAAACCCGGACCCCGCGGAATTTTGTGGCACCAAATATCACCAGATGGTTAGGCTGCACCGAACACGCGAGACTTGGAACAGTGTCCCGTGGTTGTGTCCTGTCATCCCGTAATCATGGTTTCGGCAACAGTAAGAGTAAGACACTAAAGGAAGCAAAATGAAAAATGTAGATATGAGACGGGGGTCAGAAGAGGTAGCTGAGACCCTGTAAATACAACTAGATGAATACACACACCTGTGATACCACTGGATGCCACCTGAGTAGTCTGGTGTTTTTAGATTAAACATTAGAGCGATCCAACGCTTGACGCCCAATTATTGGCGGACGTTCGATCCTCGGCGCCCCTTGTTCCCGGGGATTTTTTCACTGAGAAATTCAGGCTGTTATCTGTATCCCTATGGCAGGTATGGGTGTTGTGGTGGTGTGAGGTCCAGGATTCTCCATAGATCGGTCCCATATTATAATTAATAGTTCCAGCTCTCTCCGGAGATAGGCAAACTGCCGAGTCACGAGTCAAGCTCGCAATGGACTAAGACCATGGTGATCACAAACAACAACAGAAAAACACCACACTTATATATTTCATATTATAGGACAACAATACAGCATCGTTAGTGGCTGCGATAGTGATGCTGATGGGGATAAAACTGATCAAATATTAATGGATACTAATAACTAATAGACTGCGATACACTATCAGAAGTTTATCCCGTAAATAAAGCTGAATGTTCTGAAAGAAATCTGAATGACTGCACACGTACTACCGTGTATGATATGGATGGTATGTATTTGTATGGGTTTATGAAATATATAAATATATTATATATATATTATATATATAATATATATTATATATATATATATATATATTAATATATATATATATATATATATATATATTTCAGATATAGATAGATGATAGAATAGATATAAGATAGATGATAGATAGATAAGATGATAGATAGATATAGAGTAGACATAGATAGATTAAGATAGATAGATGATAACTACATAGATAACGATAGATAGATAGATAGATATATAGATAGATCGATAGATAGTTAGTATCAGGAGATAGATAGATAGATTTATAGAGATACATAATTAGATAGATAGATAATAGATAGATAGATAGATAGAGAAGAGAGAGAGAAGAGAGAAGAGAGAGAGAGAGAGACGAGAGAGAGAGAGGAGAGACGAGCGAGAGAGGAGAGAGAGAGAGAGCAGAGAGAGAGGGAGAGTCGGAAGAGAGAGACGAGAGAGGAACAGAGAGAGAGAGATAGAGCAGACGATGAGGAGAGATGAGAGAGAGAGAGACGAGAGAGAGAGAGAGGAGAGAGAGACAAGCATGGGCAGTATTTAAATATACATTGCTTTTCACGTATTTAAATAAAGTATTTCCATACTTTTAATGAATATTTAACATATATTGTCTTTAAATTAAATACACATTCTATAAAAAATGTAATACTCTTTTTATCAGTTTCATTTGCCCATAAACCCGCTCCCAATCTTCTGGGCGGCCATCTGGCGAGAAGGCCTCCCTAAAACGGGAAATACATACATAGGAAAGTATCTTATCATTTCAAGTATTCTACGTATATTGTTAATCATGAATTACTGAATACATGTTAACATTTGTAGTGTATATTTGAAAATGTATTTTCCCAATGTATTTAAATACAATTCATGTGATTTGTATTTGTATTTAGATACATTAGCAAATGTCATTTAGCTATGTTGGTATTTTAGATACAGTAGGCAAAAATGTATTTAGTATTTAAATACATTTATCCATGTATTTAGTATTTAATACATTCACTGTAGTTAGAGCCAGCTACTCTCTCTCTCTCTCCAGTCTCATCTCTCTCCTCATCTCTCTCATACCTCTCTCATCTCTCAAATTCTCTCTATCTCTCTCTCTCTCTCTCTCTCTCTCTTTCTCTCTCTCTCTCTCGTCTCTCTCTCTCTCTCCTCTCTCTCTCTCTCTATATATATATATATATATATATATAATATATATAATATATATAGATATACATATATATATATATCTATATAGATATATATCTCTATATATCTATATATCTATACATATAATAATATATATATATATAGATATATATATATATATATATTTTTTTTTTTTTTTTTTTGTTTTTTTTTTAATTCACAAAGGACTCACCAAAGCACACAAAAAATAGGTAACACAAAACCCGCTTAGTTGCTAGTCCCTATAAAGAAGACAGTAAAAGAGAGACAAAATAAGGTGTGTTCCAATTTCGTTCATGAGGTGTCTTGCACTCTTCTCTTGAAAGATTAAAAGTTCGTACGAAGTGGAAAAATAGAAACAGGAGAGAGTGTTCCAGACTTTCCAGTGAAAGGGATGTAGGAGGAAACATACTGATTAACTCAGTGCATATTGGAAGATGGACAGATATGATGAGAATGATTAGAAAGTCTTGTGTCAGCGAGGCCTGCGGGAGAGGGGGAAGGCATGCGTTAGCAGTTTCAGAAGGAGCATGAGCCGACAATACCGGTAAGAGAGAGAGACAAGAGAACAACATTGTTTGCGGTGTTTAAAGATTGAAGACAGTCAGTCAGGGAGAGGAGTTGTATGAGACTAAAATTTTTGTACTCCACCCTGTTTAGGAGAGGCTTGTATGAGTGTATCCACCCCAAACATGTGAGACATACTCCATACATGGGCGGATAAGGCCCCTGTACAGAGGCAAGCAACTGGTAAGTGGTAGTAGTGGTGTAGTAGTGGTAGTAGTAATAGTCATAGTAAGTAGTAGTGTAGTGTGGTGGTAGTGGTGGTTGGTGGTGGTAGTATCGGGTGTGGTGTGGTGGTGGTAAGTATTAGTTTAGTGATTAGTTATTATAGTATTAATCTACTACCAGTACATTAGAAAAGGTAACTGTAGTAGTAGTAGTAGAGTAAGTAGTAGTGGAATACTATATAATATATATATATATCTATATATGATGATATTTCTATATATTTATATATATAATAATATTATCACTATATATTATATTATATATAATTATATTATATATATATATCGTATAGATATATATATATATATAATATTCTATTCCTAATTATAATATATAACTAATATATATATTATATAATATACTATAATAGTATATATATAATAGATATATATATATATACTATCTATTTTTTTCCACTACTACCACAAGCAATGACGCCTAGTCCTTAGGACAGGTCACTTTTGTTTACAGATAATCTGCTCCCTTGCGCGAGGCGCGCAACAGCCACCCACCCACCCCCCACCAATTCACGGCCACCCACCCCCGCTACCCACACCACACGCCACCCCACCCACCCACACCCCACCCACACCCACAACCCCCACCTAAACCACCCCCCACTCAACTCCCCCACCCCCCGTGATCCCACGCCCCCTACCCACCCACCAACACCCACCCACCTCCCACACACCAACCACCCACCCATATATATATATATATTATATATATATATATATATATATATATAAATATTTATAATATATATACATTATATTATATAGGTATATATATTCTATATATATATCATATTCTAATATATCTATATATACTTTATATATATAACTAATATTATTATATTATATATAATCTATATATATAGATATATGATACTAATATATATATATAATATATATATATATTCTATATATTTATATAATATATTGATATATAATATATATATTTATATATTTAATATATATATTATAATATGATATATTATATAAATATTCTCTAATATATTAATATATATTATAAATATATATATATTATATATATATATATAGATATATTAATATATATATTATATTATTAGGTATAATTATGTATATAGATATATAATTTCTATATATATACTTATTTATATATATCTATATTTAGTTATATATATTATATATATGTTGTATATATATAATTTATATATAATATATATATATATACTATTATATATATTATATTATAATATATAATATAATATAGATGTATATTATATATTATATATGTATATATATAATATATAGTATATATATATGTATATATCTATGTCCTCTCTAAATATCTATAGTCTATATATATATATTACTATCTATATCACTATATATATATTTTCTATATCTATATATATATCATTTATAGTTAGATATAATATATATATTATATCTCTATATATATACCTAATACTTATTCGGGCTATGTCTATATATATAAAATATCCTAATATACTAGATCTACTGTATCTATATGTATAGTATATTTATACATATATATTATATCACATAATATATATATATAATATATAATTAGAATGTGTTTTATATATATTACATTTCTCACTATATAGATATATATTTATTACGTACATATATAGTACTAATATATATATATACTTTATATATTCTATATATAATATCTATATATTATACTATAGTATATATATATATATATATATATCTATCTATATAATATATAGATATATTATATATATATATATATTATATTATATATCTTAATCTATATATATATATATATTATATAATATATATAAATATAAATTATATACTAAATACTGAAATCTAATATGAATCCTACATACTATATAATATAGTATATCTACTATACTATACATATAATATATATATATTATAATATCTATATATATATATATCATACTCAACATATATACACATATAATTATTTATATATATATATACCTACATATATATATATATATATAGTATATCTATATATATATATATATTATCTATATCATCTCTATCTTAGAATCTCTATTATTTATCATATATATATATATATATAGCTATATATCTATCTATTTTATATATATATTATATATCATCTATAAGTATATATCTCATATAGATACTAATATCTCTCTAGAAAAGTATACTCTATATCTATATATACCTACTATACTATATAATCCTTCATCTCTATCTAATAATATATATATCATATATTATATATATATCTAATCTATCTCTTAACTATTTATTTCGATAACCACAATATTTCAATACATATATATTTATCTCTCTCTCCCTCTCCTAATCATATTTAATTTATCTATCCTCATATATAGATATTATATACTATCTCTCTCTCTCTACTCTCCTATATCTATTAGATCTCTATATAGATATAATATATATCTAATATACTCTCTCGATCTAGCTATAGCTATCTAAGACTATTATTTTATATATATCTTAGACATCTTCTCTAACTATATACTCATCTATACTCTATAGATATCTATATATATACGATATATAGATATATACTATAATATATATACTCCGAATAACTAGATAGAATATATAGATATCTTTAATATCTCTCTATCTAGCATAGCTCTCTTTCTCTATTTCTAGACATTATATATCTATATTTATCTCTAATATATCTCAACATCTCTGTATGATACGTATGCTATGTATCCAATATATATATTCTTCTCCTCTCTGATCGTTGTATCATATCTCACATATAATAATACTCTCTCTCTCTCTCTCTACTCTATCCCCTTATTTTATATTATTTCTATATATATGCATTATTATCTCTACTATCTATCTATACTCTTAATACTCTATACATGTATATTATACATAATTATATATAATATCGGTCACAGATGGGACATAACGCAAGCAGACGGGGGGGGCGTGGCATGCGGTGCTCATCTCCGTGGCATTGCCCTTAGAGCCTGTGGTGGGTGAGGACCCGTATAACCACCCGGGACAACAGGGCTAGTGTGACACTCCTGGGTCTACCGACCAGTTACTTCCCCAGGTTAACCCCAAGGTCACCTTATCAAACCCTGAAAGGAGGAGAACAGCGCGTCAGGCCTGTCAACCGACTTGCCCGCGCCCGGATGCGTGAACCAGGCCCGCAGAGTCGTACCAGCACGCTCTAGCCACTGCAACCACTGCAGGCGACATAATATATATATAGCTATATATATATATATATATATATCTATCTATATATAATATATATACATATCTATAAGATTATATATAATATATAATATCTAATATTATTTATATAATAATATATATATATATATATATTATATATATATAGATATTTATTTATTTACTTTATATATATAATACTATATATAACATACTACTATATATATATATATAATATATATATATATAATATACTAAATATATACTATATTTATCATGTATTTTTTTTTAGATATATACATTTATATATATATAATTTATATACGTACTATAATATTATAATATATATATAGATAGATCTATATCAATATATATATATATATATATATCTATTATATACTATATTACTCTAGTTTATACTTATCTACTATATACAATATAAAATATATATATTATATACACTATATCTCTCTACCTACTATATAAGTATATATATATATATATCTCTATATAACTATATAACTTTATATCATATTTACTACTAATTTTAGTTATATCATTTTTTTTTTTCATATATCTACATATCTAATATATATATAATTGTATATATATTTTATATATATATACTTTATATATAATCTTACGTATCTCATATCTCTATATATCATTTCTACCTCGTTTTCTCCTCTCTCTATCTTCTAATCTACATCCCTTTGTGCTATATCCTTTATATCTATATATATTTACTAGTATTACTGATCTCTTTTCAGGGTGGCAAGACACTCGTCCTTCTATGGGTTCTTTATATTTTTACGCCTGCCAACGTTCTCCGCCAAAGACACTTAGGCATCATCAGCTAAAATATTATAAATTCATATACTAAAAATTGTTACAAGTGAACATCTAAACATATAAAGTATCAAATAATCCTATATTATTAAAAAGCTAAACACACACTTTATACTTAGGCAAATTGTCCGTAGGCACAACTAGGCCACTAAATTTGGTCCTATCCCGCGCAAAAAGTATTAGCTCTAATCGCCCCTACCGCGCGAAAAGTATCGCTCGACTCGTCCCCCGCTCGAAAAATTTTCCGCTCGAATCGTCCCCGCTCGAAAAAGTATTCGCCCGAATCGTCCTCCGCTCGAAAGTATTCGTTCAAATCGGTCCTCTGCTCGAAAAAGTATTCGCTCGAATCGTCCTCCGCTCGAAAAAGTATTCGCGCAAATCCGTCCATCTCGCTCGAAAAAGTATTCGCTCTAATCGCCTCCGCTCGAAAAAGTATTCGCTCGAACGTCTCCGCTTCGAAAAAGTATTCGCTCGAATCGTCCTCCGCCGAAAAAGTATTTCGCTCGAATGCGGTCCGCCCGCTCGAAAAAGTATTCGCTCTAAATCGTCTCGCCGCTCGAAACAAAAGTATTCCGCTCTAAAAAATCGTCTCCGCTCGAAAAGTATCGCTCCTAATCGTCCTCCGCTCGAAAAAAAGTATTCGCTCATAATCGGACCTCAACGCTCGTGAAAAGTATTCGCTCTACTCGTCCCTCCGCTCGAAAAAAGTAATTAATTCGCTCTAATCGTCCTCCGCTCGAAAAAGTATTCGCTCTAATCGTCCCTCGGCGCTCAGAAAAAGTTATTCGCTCTAATCGTCCTTCACGCTCGAAAAAGTATTTCGCTCTAACATCGTCCTCCCTCGACAAAAAAATTATTCGCTCTAATCTCGTCCTCCGCTCGAAAAAAGTAATTCGATCATAATCGTCTCCTCCCGCTCGAAAAAGTATTTACGCTCTAATCGTCCTCCGCTCGAAATAGTATATTCGATCTAATCGTCCTCCGCCAAAAAAAAGGATTCGCTCTAATCGTCGCTCACGCTCGAAAAAAGTATTCGCTCTAATCGTCACTGCCGCTCAGAACAAGTATTCGCTCCATCGGCCTACCGCTCGAAAAGTATTCGGGCTAATCGTCCTCCGCTACGAAAAAACGCTTTTCGCTCTATCGTCCTCACGCCTCGAAAAAGTATTCATGCTCATAATCGTCGCCTCCGCTCGAAAAAGTTTCGCTCTATCAATCGTCCTCTCTCTCTCTACGGTCTACTCCTCTCTCTCTTCTCTCTATCTCCTCTACTTCTCTCTCTCTACTCTCTCTCACTCATCTCTCTCAATCCTCTCGTCTCTTCTCTCTCCTCTCATTGTCGTCTTATTGAATGACCCTAGGACTAGTAGTTAACAAGTGGTAAGTTTAAAGTACACACAGTAGGACTATTATATCGCCCATTCATTTTATATTCTTCCTCACTCTCATTCTCTTATTATTGATTTCTTCTCTCATCCTTTCTCCCATTTTCCCTCTTCCCATTCTCTTTTTTTATTCTCGTATTCTCTCTCTCTCTCCTCCTCTCTCTCTCTCTCTCTCTCATCTCATCTCATCATCTCTCCTCTCTCTCTCTTTCTCTCTCTCTCTCTCTCAATCATCTCTCATGCTCCTCTCTCTCTCTATCTCATCCTCATTCTCTCCCTCATCTCTCCTCAATCTCTTCTTCAATCCCTTCTGCTCCTCTCTCTCTACCTCACTTTTCTCCGGCTTCCATCCCCCCCCTCTATCTCCATCTTCTCTCCTCACTCTCTCTCTCGTCTTCTCTCTGACGACGATTTTGATTGATAAACTTGCGGTCATGATAGGGTATTAGCAGGGCATTAACACTCTTATTCCCTCTCTGCACAGCCATCATAGGGTATTAGCAAGGCATTGTCAACCGTATTCCCTCTCTGTACAGCCATCTTATGGTGTTAGCAAGGTTTGTCAGCCTTATTCCCTCTCTGCACAGCCATCATAGGGTGTTAGCAAAGCATTAACACCCTTATTCCCTCTCTGCACACAATAATAGGTATTAGGGCAAAACAAGTGTGGCATTATGCACCCTTATTCACTGTCTGCACAGCCATCATAGGGTATTAGCAAGGCATTGTCACCCTTATTCCCTCTATGCACAGCCATCATAGGGTGTTAGCAAGGCATTATCACCCTTATTCCTTCTCTGCACAGCCATCATAGGGTGTTAGCAAGTTATTAACACCCTTATTTCCTCTCTGTACAGCTATCGTAGGGTATTAGCAAGGCATAAACACCTTATTCCTATCTGTTACAAAATATATAGGTTATTAGGCAAGGCATTAACACCCTTATTCTTTCTCTGCACAGCTATCATAGGGTATTAGCAAGGCATTAACAGCCTTATTCCCTCTCTGTACAGCTATCATAGGGTGTTAGCAAGGCATTAACACCCTTTTTCGCTCTCTGTACAGCTATCATAACGTGTTAGCAAGGCATTAACACCCTTATTCCCTCACTGCACTGCTATCATAGGGTAGTAGCAAGGCAATCAAATCTTATTATCTCTCTATTACAGGTATCATAGGGTGTTCGCAAGTCATTATCACACTTATTCCATCTCAGCGTATAATAGGGTATTAGCAATGGATGGTCACCCTTATTACCTCTCTGGACAAGCTATCATAGGGTATTAAGCAAGCATTAAACACCCTTTATTCTCTCTCACACAGTCATTATTGGATTAGCAGGCATTAACACCTTATTCCCTCTCTGTACAGCTATCATAGGGTATTAGCAAGGCATTAACACCTTATTCCCTCCTGTACAGCTATCATAGGGTATTAGCAAGGCATATCACCCTTATTCCATCTCTGTACCAGCTATCACAGGATGTTATGCAACGCATTAACACGATCCTCATTCCCTCCTGCAATGCTATCATAGCGTAGTACCAAGGCATTATCACTCTTATTCTCTCTCTTGCTACAGCTATCATAGGGTGTTAGCAAGGCAGTAAACCCTATTCCTCTCAGCTATTATAGGGTATTAGCAAGGAATTATCAACCTTATTCCCTCTATGTACAGCTTCAAGGTGTTAGCAAGGCATTATCACCCTTATTCCCTCGCTGCACTGGCATTAAAGTGCATCATGAATATTTGCAAGAAACCAAGACATATTACCTACGTCAAGAAAGAAGAGTTAACCCCTGAGACCCAGAACGTAATTTCCACTGTAATTTGCGCTACCATTCAGAGCTCTTTAGTGAGTTATAAGCAGTATTTGAAGAGAGACCTCTTAGTATCCGTGTCCACTAACTTATTTGGTAATTTCAGCGACTTTCTAAATTTATGGCTCAAACCATGATTTTAAAGAAAATGGAAAGATCTGGCGTGAAGGGGTTAAGGCTACTAAACGAGTCACCTATTTCAAGAAAAGAAGAGTCTTAGATACTAAGAACCTATTTAAAAGAAAGAAGAAAGAAGAAGAAGGAAGAAGGAAAAGTAGGACGAAGAATGCAAGGGCGAAGAAAAAGGCAAGGAAATGGGTAACAACAAGGAAAGGAGGGTAGGGAGGGAGGCAAGATAGGACAGAAGTAAAAGAGGGAAGAGAGTAAACAGGAAAAACGAAGAGACAATAAACGAAACAGCACGAAAGAAAAACCTATTTCAAGAAAGAAGAAAGAAAAAGAAACCAGAGTGTTTGAGAGGGGCGCAAAAGGTCATTTAAATAATATTCCATTTTTGACGACATATTATTTGGTGGCCGTAATTAGTTCTTCTAGGTGAGTGATGTGTTTTAAATGAATATGCTAACCGTTTCCTGCCACAAATTTTTTTTTGTGTTGCAGGTAATGGTTAAGTTAGGTAAGGTATATGTAGTCGATTAGGGCCATTCTTTGTCAATCATTTTTGTCGCCAATTTTTTGATTATAAAGATTTGCGACAGAAACGGTTAGCAAATTAATTCAGAACACATTAAAAAATCACAGAAGAAAAACATTTTGTCCACCCAAAGTGAATTCGGTGTCAAATGGAAATTAAACCATCATTTGTTCCCTTCCCTCTCTAAGTCTCGCCGCACGGAATCGTCTCCGTGGTGTAGTGGCTCGCGCGTCTACCTACGAATCCGCTGGCCAGGGTTCGAATCCAGGTCATGGCAGGTCGGCGGCCAGCCACATACACACACAGTGCCCCTACCCACCCCGGTATTATTTCGGTAGTGGGCTTTCAAAAGTCCTAGGATTCCTGTGCCGATGGCGACGGTGGAGTTGCACCTATTTATTCTTATTAGATCATTTTTGTCCGTGATTTTGACCAAATTAACAGCTTGCCAAGAGGTTTGAAGGTTAGTAGAAGACGTGCATGACAAAAGATTAGTCCATCATAAGGTAGTAAGCGAGATATGGCAGGGGCGAAACAACGAATCTTAACCCCTCCACACCCAGATCTTTCCTTTGCTATATAAAATCATCTGTTGTTAACCATAAAACTACGAATGAAAAGTCACTGAATATACCAAATTATTTAGTGGACAAGGATACTAGACAGGTCATAGCTATAAAATATTGCTTATATTCACTAAAAATCGTCTAATGGTACCCAAATTACAATGGAAATTACGTTCTAGGTCTCAAGGGGTTAACCTTCTTACCTACAGCATCGGGTAGATTTCTGCATTCTGAGTAGTTTTAACCCCATTTCAAAATTTGAACCCACATAACGAGATAAAACGGCTAAAACACGGGTCTTTTCTTGGTCAATAAACGGTACATTTCCAGCTGAACACCGAAGTTCTCTTGGTGAACGAAACTATTTTGTCTGGTGAGTGTTTATGTGTTTTGAATTAATCTGCTAACATTTCTGTCGATAATCACTTTTTTTTTTTGTGTGTGATTTGCAACAAAATTGAAAAAATAATTGAACCCATACAAACCTAACCTTTACCTAACATAACCTATACCTAACCTACTAATATAACCTAACCTTACCTAGAAAAACAAAAATAATATTTGCGACAGAATGGTTAGCAGATTCATTTAAAACACATCAAACTCACCAGAAAAAAATAGTTTCGTCCACCAAGGAAGTTTGGGCTTCATCTGGAAATTTTCCAAAAACGTCCCACACAGCCAGCAGAGGTATTAGCAGGTCATGCTAATAAGTAGGGGGGGGGGGGCATGCGCCATGCCCCCCCCTATTGCAAATAAATAATAAATAATAATATATTTATTATATATAATATATATATATATACATATATATATATACATATAATATACATATTTATTAATATATATAATATATATATATATATATTATATATATATATATATATTATATATATATATAATATAATATATATATATATATATATATATATATATTATATTATTTATTTATTCTATAATGGTAAATTTTTTACTACATAGAACGAAATTCCATAACAATTGGGAGTGTGTTTTCTGTTCACCTTAATAGATTCTATTTATTCTTTATGAACTTCGTCGCAAACACTACCAAAAAGATACAAATGTTTTTAATAGGAAGGAGGTATTGATTAAATTAACTAACCTAACCCAAATTTAGACTAAATAATAACCTAACCTAATTTTATTTTTTTTTATTTT
>JACEEZ010021419.1:7500-23960 GCA_016584305.1 Chionoecetes opilio | reverse complement strand
TTTTTTCACTCTCTCACTCACTTCCAGAGCTGTTTCGTCATTTTCCATGCAGTTTTTCCCACGCTCAGGTACTAAATTTTCTTACCTGTAAAATTTGATGCATGGACGATATCATAAAAACCACGGGGGAAAGGATGCCATGAACCTGAAAGGACTTGATATTAAAGAAAGGATGGTTTGGATTTTGCCTTTTTGGTGGAACAGAGAAAATATTTTGGATAAAGTTTTCGCCTCAACCAGAACTGCGTCAGAATAACTTCCAACACACACACTCTCTCTCTCTCTCTCTCTCTCTCTCTCTTCTCTCTCTCTCTCTCTCTCTCTCTCTCTCTCTCCTTCTCTCTCTATCCCCCTCTCTCTCTCTCTCTCCTCTCTCCTCTTTTCTCCCCTCTCTCTTCTCTCTTTTACTCCAAAAATAAAGGATGACCTGACTTGTTTGACCTCGCTATGCTCACTTCCTTTGTCTGACATCGATAGGAAGCGTACTCGTGACCTCTTTAGTTAACACAAATCGATAGGAGTAAAAACGATGCACTTGTTGATGAGAGTTTTTAGTCCTATAGTTTGTGTTGGTCTCTACTTCACTTTACTCTGATCAACTTGTTTATTCCTTGTTTATTCCTTGTTTATTCCTTGTTTATTCCTTGTTTATTCCTTGTTTATTCCTTGTTTATTCCTTGTTTATCCTGCTTACTCTTCCTGGACCTTTCCTCTCCTCTTCCCCCCCCCCAACACACACACACACACACACACACACACACACACACACACACACACACCCCAACACACACACACACACACACAAAACACCCCACATTATCGCCCTCTTTCCATTTTCTGTTATCCTCTCCTGCACCCCCCACAAAAACCACACACACACACACCCCACACACACACACACACACACACACACCACCAAAACCACACACACACCACACACACACACACACACACACACACACAACCACACACACACACAAAACAAAACACAACAAAACACCAACAACACACACCCCTTCCAATATCTAGTACATGCTATGAAAGGGAGTGTTAAAGGAATGCAAACAGGACATAGGAAACACCTGCATCAACACCAACACCTGTAAGGGAAGAGAACACCTGTAGTGGCAAAAAGGGATGAAAGGGATGTGGTGTGTGTGAGGCAGGTGAGGTGGAGGTGGCGGGGGTTGTGGTGAAAGGGGGAAGAGGGGAAAGAGGGGTGGCCTAGATGAAGAGGGGGAAAGGGGGGGCTGGATAAAGAGGGGGGGAGGGATAAGAGGGTGAAATATACTGAGAAAAAGAGGAATTTAGTTGGGGTATTAATGTGAGTTTTTGGTTTATACACGTTTAAATGGAGGTCACTTTTTTTTAGGGGGGTGTCCCTGGTCTTTTTTGGTGGTATGGTTTTGTAGATTATTGTCTTAGTGAAGCTTCGATATCAATAACAATGAACGTGGGTGTGGGCTTGACGTGTTTGTATGTATGTAGGCTTTGTTACTATTCTAATTTGTGTCTGGCTCCTGCATCATTCCACACACACACACACACACACACACACACACACACACACACACACACACACACACACACACACACACACACACACACACACACACACACACACACACACACACACACACACACACACACACACACACACACGATTTCTGAAGGTTATCAACTTGACATTTCAGTTCTCAGATAACAATCATTTCCTACACACTCAACATTACGTCTTCTACTATATAATAATCCTGTCAATTTTCACTGTCATTACACCACCATCTGTCCCTTCCAAAGCCACGCCTCTATCATAACGCTCTTACCTCCCGTCATTAACACTATAGTCGCCACTGCACTAATGTCGCCAGGCGAATTTTATAGGCGAATATTACGAATTTTAGCATCACTACGGACGTGTATGTGCCACTTATCTAACCCATAGATAACTGTTCTACTGTTATCTATGTCTGAACCATTAATAAGGGGGTTCCAGGCCTGCCACGAGACAAGGTTCCCTATATGGCTTTGGGCTTACCGGCACGTCACAAGGGCGCCACGAGGAACCCTTGGGTATAAGGGAACCACTTTCGTTTCAGCAAAACTATTTTAGCTTGTCATGAATTGATACAGAGATGATTGATAAATACACATTATCATTACTACAAAATCCCAAAAATAAAAAAAGTACCTGTTGTTATAGTAGTATCACCTATGCCTAACGGTTCACCCTATTTGCTTTGGCAGCCGTGTACTCACCAGGGCCCATCAAACTTGTGATGGGAAACTTTTTTGTTTGAAATTTTTTTTTTTTTGTCATGACTATACAAATGCTTTAGTGGCACATAAAATTAGTACAAAATTCAAAAATGAAAAGTCAACTGTGTATACTAAGTCAGCACCGCACCACCTCTCCCTACGTCAACCCACTAACCAGCTTTCAACAGCCTTTCCCTACTTGCACGATAGGGCCATCAGAAACAATGAATAGGGCACGGTTGATGATGAACACATATTTACTTGATCTTATGTTGTGAAATGATAGATGAACAGACGTATTCACCCTTTCATGCTTGTTGTGTTGTTTGTAGTTGTGGTGCTTGGTGTTGTGTAGTTGTTTTTGTTGCTTCTCCTCCATCCTTTCCCGTTTATATTTTTATCATTATTATCATTACTCCTCCTCCTCCTCCTCCTCCTCCCCTCCTCCTACCCTCTCTTGTGTAGAAGAAGACAGGATGTTAGGATCGGGACGCCACAGAGGAACTGATATTGGGAATTTGAGATTAGAGGTAGCGTATTGTTAGAGAGAGAGACAGAGACGAGGGAGAGAGGAGAGAAGAGAGAGAGAGAGAGACGTAGAGACTGAGAGGAGCGAGATGAGATGAGAGAGAGAGAGAGAGAAAGAGAGAACACCCCCCGATCGGAACAACAAACAGACACAGAAAGAAACATAGAGTGGAGAGCGACGCCGAGAGATGAGGAGAGAGAGAGAAGAAGAGAGAGATGAGATAAGATAGAGATGAGATAGAGGAAGCAAGAGGAGACGGAGATGAGGAGTATTGAGACACAGACGACAGAGAGAGAGAAACAAAGAAAAGAGACGAAACAAAACAGAACGAAGAAGAACAGAGAGAGAGAGAGAGAGAGAGAGAGAGAGAGAGAGAGAGAGAGAGAGAGAGGCTGAGAGAGAAGAGAGAGATGAGAGAGAGGAGAAACAGACGAAGAGAGAGAGAACAAGAAAAGAGACGGAAAACAAACAGACACAGAAGAAACAGAGGAGAGAGAGAGAGAGAGGAGAGAGAGAGAGAGAGAGATAGAGATAGAGAGAGAGAGAGAGAGAGAGAGAGAGAGAGAGAGAGAGAGACACAGAAGACAGAGAGAGAGAGAGAACAAAGAGAAAGAGACGGAAAACAAACAGACACAGAAAGAACAGAGAGAGAGAGAGAGAGAGAGAGAGAGAGAGAGAGAGAGAGAGAGAGAGAGAGAGAGAGAGGAGAAGAGAGAGAGAGAGAGAGATAGAGAGAGAGAGAGAGACGAGAGAGAGACGGAGAGAGAGAGAGAGAAAGAACACAGAAGACAGAGAGAGAGAGAAAAAGAAAAGAGACGGAAAACAAACAGACACAGAAAGAAACAGAGAGAGAGAGAGAGAGAGAGAGGAGAGAGAGAAGAGAGAGAGAGAGAGAGAGAGAGAGAGAGAGAGAGAGAGAGAGAGAGAGACGGAGAGAAACACAGACAGACACAGAAGAGAAACAAGAAGAAGAGACGGAAAAACAAACAGACAAAAAGAAAACAGAGAGAGAGAGAGAGAGAGAGAGGAGAGATAGAGATAGAGAGAGAGAGAGAGAGAGAGAGAGAGAGAGAACACAAACAGACAGAGAAGAGAAACAAAGAAAGAGACGGAAAAAAAAACAGACACAGAAAGAAACAGAGAGAGAGAGAGAGAGAGAGAGAGAGAACACAGACAGACAGAGAGAGAGAAACAAAGAAAAGAGACGGAAAAACAAATAGACATAGAAAGAAACACAGAGAGAGAGAGAGAGAGAGAGAGAGAGAGAGAGAGAGAGAGAGAGAGAGAGAATAGAGACGGAAAAACAAACAGACACAGAGAAAAAACATACAGAGAGTGGAGTGAGGTACACTAGGTGGAGAAATACTTACACTTGTGCTGGTGTTGGCTGAATAGGAGGCAGGGAAGGGGTCATGGGGGGGAAGGCAGGGGAGGGGGTTATTGGAGGGGGAGAAGGTAGTGAGGGGATCATTGGGGAGGGGAGAGAGGGGAGAGCGCAGGTGTTTCTAATCAACTCTACACACCTGAACTTCCCCCTCACCCACTCCCCCCACACCCCCACCCAATACCCTCTCACCCCCTCCCTCTCCTTCCCTAACCCTCTCCCCCTTCACCCTTCTCCCCCTCCCCCCCTTCAGTATCACGTTTATCAACCTTACATACTTTCGCACTTTCTTGTAAACGTGATGCTTACCTGTTCTTGAGAAGTCACGTGTATGGCCACTTTGAGACAGGTATTAATATCTTGTTGTGTATTGTTATTAGCATTATTTGTTATATATATGGTTGTTATTTTGTTACGATCTCATGCCGTCAGTGTGTGTGTGTGTGTGTGTGTGTGTGTGTGTGTGTGTGTGTGTGTGTGTGTGTGTGTGTGTGTGTGTGTATGTGTTGGTGTGCTAGTATGATGATGATGACGACTCACGCCACACCATCTGCTCTCACACCATTAATCAAAAATATAACCCTTCATTTCATCACACGCCGGTGCAACGTGATGGTATTTGCTTCTTTCATTTATACCTACCGTTGCCATGTCGCTTCCCGCTGCACTGTTGCTTTGACGACGATACTAATATATATGATAATTAGTGTAGCGTGTCGTGTTGCTGCATTTTTAATTTCTTTATATCGCGAGGTGACCACTTTGCCTGACTGATTTTCGTCACTCATTTCCATGTAACTAGGGCTTGGAAACGTGTGTGTGTGTGTGTGTGTGTGTGTGTGTGTGTGTGTGTGTGTGTGTGTGTGTGTGTGTGTGTGTGTGTATTCATCTAGTTGTATTCATCTAGTTGTATTTTACAGGGCCTGAGCAACGCTCGTATGGCCCCGTCTCCATATCAACATTTTTATCATTCATCCTTAGTGCTTAGTTTTGGCCGAAGCCAGCACCCCGGAGAGCAGGTCACAAACCCCGGCTAACACCCGGTAACCATTCACTGCTGGGTGGACAGGGGCTCGGGTTTTTTTAAGGAAACAACCCATATGTTTCCGCTCCGTCCGGGGATCGAACCCGAGACTTCTCGGTTGTGAACCGAGCGTGCTACCCTTACACCATGGAGTACCCTAATATAGTGTGTGTGTGTGTGTGTGTGTGTGTGTGTGTGTGTGTGTGTGTGTGTGTGTGTGTGTGTGTGTATGTGATGATACGAATGAATGCAAAGGATGTGACAAACAGCAACAGAGACACTGGTTCTAAGTAATCTTTTCGAGTATAAATGTAATGAAAATATGAGAGAAGGAAAATATGGAGAGGACGTATTCCTGGCTGTATTGAAATAGAGTATACCTAACGAGTAGAGTCCTGTAGAGAAGTATAGATTCACGACTCACAAATCAATCAATCAATCATTGGGGGCATACGCCGGGGGGCGCGTCGCCTCGCCCACCCTACGAGGCCACTCCCGGGGGTCACCACGCGCGAGTTCCCATGCAGGCTCCTTTCCCATACCAAGCAGCTCTCGACAAGAAGCATCAACTTGCCCCAGCCACGAGCCTTGTGGGCGCCCCCTTGGCCTCCTCCACGCCGGATTGTCTCTTACAGATACAACCCGATGGGAAGGATCGGTTTCAGGGTAGCGTGCCACATGCCCATATAGCCGAAGTTGGCGCTGACGGACTATGCAGGCAATAGGCCTCGATTCAGTCTCACGGTGCAATCGCTGATTTGACACGTAATCATCCCAGCGATACCCCATGATTCTGCGAAGACACTTATTACCAAAGGCATTGATTCGTCTCTTCAAGTCACTATTTAGTGTCCATGTCTCACAACCATAGAGTAAGACAGGGATCACAAGCGACTTGAAGATCCGGATCTTTGTCCTCCTGCACAGGTACCGACAACGCCAAATACTCCCGCTGAGCGAGTCCATAACACCGTGGGCTATGCCAATCCGCCGTAAGGCTTCTTGACGTGACCCGCCGTCATTATGGACTGCGCTACCAAGGTATGTAAAACTTTCCAAGATCTCAATGTCCTCGCCACACGCATGAACAGACTGTACTGCTTCATCTAGTAAGTCTCCAAACACCTGGACCTTGATCTTGAGCCAGGAGACCTCAAGTCCCAAAGGCTTTGCCTCCTCGTGCAGCGCCTCGAGAGCCATCACCAGGACCTCCAGCGACTCAGCAAAGATTACTGCATCATCGGCAAAAACAAGATCAGTGATCTTGGTGTTGCCGACGGATACTTCACAATCACTTTGATCTACAACCTTGTCCAATACCCAGTCCATACAAGCGTTGAAAAGTGATGGGGCAAGGACGCACCCTTGCCTCACTCCTGTATTCACAGGAAAGAAGCTGGATACACCCCCACACTTCACAGCACTCTCAGTTCCAGCACTCAAAAGGGAAATAGTAACTCACAAAGGGATAGTAGTAATATAATAATAATAATTTCATTTTTACCCGAAGGCACACAGGAAAAAATTCATATTATACAAACATGAGGGAATGAACTTAAATACTAAAGCAAATAGAAGATAATATATACATGTGGGCAATAGAGACACTGCTGTACATGAAGGTTTTGCCGCATTGATATCAAATGTTTGTCCTCCAGACGGTGTATTAATGTTTGTCCTCCAGACGGTGTATTTGTCCTCCAGACGGTGTATTAATGTTTGTCCTCCAGACGGTGTATTTGTCCTCCAGACGGTGTATTAATGTTTGTCCTCCAGACGGTGTATTTGTCCTCCAGACGGTGTATTAATGTTTGTCCTCCAGACGGTGTATTAATGTTTGTCCTCCAGACGGTGTATTTGTCCTCCAGACGGTGTATTAATGTTTGTCCTCCAGACGGTGTATAATGTTTGTCCTCCAGACGGTGTAATAATATGAGGTGGTAAATAATATAATGAAATGTTATATTGGATCTTGATTTCAATGAGACGTTGGATCGGGGACTCCACTAGAGGCTGTTTGATTAATGATGAGGAATGTTGGAGTAGAGAATGCTAGTCGTAGAATAGTAGATTGTTATTCCCCGCTATAGGTAGGACGCGATATATTGCAATCAGTACGAAGGACGACAGATCTTTTCAGGGGAAAGTATGTATATGGTAAAATAGGTCTTAAATTAATAATGGTCTTATGGTAATTAATAATGGTCTTATGGTAATTAATAATGGTCTTGTGGTAATTAATAATGGTCTTATGGTAATTAATAATGGTCTTATGGTAATTAATAATGGTTTTATGGTAATTAATAATGGTCTTGTGGTAATTAATAATGGTCTTATGGTAATTAATAATGGTCTTATGGTAATTAATAATGGTCTTATGGTAATTAATAATGGTCTTGTGGTAATTATAATGGTCTTGTGGTAATTAATAATGGTCTTATGGTAATTAATAATGGTTTTATGGTAATTAATAATGGTCTTGTGGTAATTAATAATGGTCTTATGGTAATTAATAATGGTCTTATGGTAATTAATAATGGTCTTATGGTAATTAATAATGGTCTTGTGGTAATTAATAATGGTCTTATGGTAATTAATAATGGTTTTATGGTAATTAATAATGGTCTTGTGGTAATTAATAATGGTCTTATGGTAATTACTAATGGTCTTATGGTAATTAATAATGGTCTTAGGTAATTAATAATGGTTTTATGGTAATTAATAATGGTCTTATGGTAATTAATAATGGTCTTATGGTAATTAATAATGGTCTTATGATTATCAATATAGGTCTTGGAATAGTAATGGTCTTATAGGGCTTATTATTTATTGGGTAAAACATCATATTTATTCAGAACTTAAAATAAAAAGGAGAATTGGGAAGGTAATCTAGCTGTGTGTGTGTGTGTGTGTGTGTGTGTGTGTGTGTGTGTGTGTGTGTGTGTGTGCTGTGTGTGTGTTATGGTTTGGTGTGTGTGTGT
Organism: Chionoecetes opilio; assembly: GCA_016584305.1. Lineage (NCBI taxonomy): Eukaryota > Metazoa > Arthropoda > Malacostraca > Decapoda > Majidae > Chionoecetes > Chionoecetes opilio. The sequence goes on along the minus strand of JACEEZ010021419.1, from coordinate 15,783 downwards.
GTGGTGTGTGTGTGTTGGTGTGTAGTGTGTGTGTGTGTGTGTGTGTGTGTGTGTGTTGTGTGTGTTGCTTGTGTGTGTGTGTGTGTGTGTGTGTGTGTGTGTGTGTGGTGTTGGGTGTGTGTGGTTGTGTGTGTGTTGTGTGTGTGTGTGTGTGTGGTGTGTGGAGTGTGTGTGTGTGTGGTGTGTGTGTGTGTGTGTGTGTGTGTGTGTGTGTGTGTGTGTGTGGTGTGTGTGTGTGTGTGTGTGTGTGTGTGTGTGTGTGTGTGTGTGTGTGTGTGTGTGTGTGTGTGTGTGTGTGTGTGTGTGTGTGTGTCTGTTGCCCTTAGGAAATGTTCTATGAGCTTACCATAGAAAAATAGATACATGAGTTTTTAGAAAGTCACACAAAGGATATGGCTGCCAGATAGGATGGAGAAAGGCTACGGGAATAGAAACTCTTTTCCTTGGCCTTGGGATGGAGAGTGAGTGGCAAAGGTTTGAACACGCTTTGCAGGGCCATTACAGTAAGAAGTCGTGTGGTTTTAACCCCTTGAGGCCCAGAACGTAATTTCCATTGTAATTTGACCACCATTAGATGATTTTTAATGAATATAAGTAATGTTTTTATAGATATGACCTGTTTAGTATCCTTGTCCACTAGCTTATTTGGTTTATTTAGCTCCTTTTCGAAATTTTATGGCTCGACAACATACAATTTTTTATAGCAAAGGAAAGATCTGGGCGTGAAGGGGTTAACCTTTTCACACCCAGATCTTTCCTTTGCTATATAAAAAATCGTCTGTTGTTAGCCATAAAATTACAAAAAGTAACTGAATATACCAAACTAGTTAGTCGATAAGGATACTGTATAAACAGGTCATATCTATAAAATATTGCTTATATTCCCTAAAAATCGTTTAATGGTGGCCAACTTACAATGGAAATTACGTTCTGGGTCTCAATTAAAGGGGTTAATGACGGTGACACACGCAGGTGGTATAGATATAGATTGACATTTAACGCATTTTATAAGCAAACTGACCTCTTACAACCTCTTAGTGGTATTTAGTTACAACATTCTTTTGTTAAGGAGGGTAAAGAAGGACAGATAACAGACATCCGTCACAGATAAGTTGTCAGAAAGATGATAAACATCCCACAAACTAACGCATGCAAGAAAATGACATCAGAATAAAATAACAAAATATAATCATGAACTGTGAACTGTGAACTGTGAGACCTCCTCCTCCTCCTCCTCCTCCTCCTCCTCCTTCTCCTCCTCTCCTCCCCTCCTCCTCCTCCTCCTCCTCCTCCTCCTCCTCTCCTCCTCCTCCTCCTCCTCCTCCTCCTCCTCCTCCTCTTCCCTCCTCTCCTCCTCCTCCTCCTCCTCCTCCTCCTCCTCCTCCTCCTCCTCCTCCTCTAGTGGGGTGCCTCAGGGCTCGGTCCTGGGTCCTACTCTTTTTCTGATATATATCAACGATCTGGACTGCGGACTTGTCTCTAAAATATCGAAAATACTTCATATCCTATCATTCCTCACTACGAAAATTCCACGTTCCTATCTTCTTTAGGGACATGGTATCATTTTCCAACTGTTCCTCCTATATGTAGTTGATAGTTAGCAGTATGTAGTACAACAGATACCCTAGTTATGGACCAATAAGTCTCCTGGTGTCTGTTACTCCTATGTATTCCTATGTAATCCTCCTCCTCTTCCTCCTCCTCTCTTCCCTACCCTAACACTAGCTCAGATTTTTACTTCACTTTCCTTTCCTCCCCTCCTCCATCAGACATTCTTTCCTCTCGCCCTCCTCCGTCTTCCCCTCTCTCCTCGAGGCGGGGGCGTAATGCATTCAGGCCACTGCAGGGGGGAAGGGGGGGAGGGGGAGGGGTGGGGGGAGGGGGGGTAAGGAAGGGGGGGAAAGGGGGGGCGGCTAAGGAAGAGCGCTCCAAAAAGACTACAAATGTTCCCTTTACAGCAGGGTCGGTAGTGAAGATTCTCTCTCTCTCTCTCTCTTCTCTCTCTCTCTCTCTCTCTCTCTCTCTCCTCTCTCTCTCTCTCTCTCTCTCTCTCTCGTCTCTCTCTCTCCTCTCTCTCTCTCTCTCCTCTCTCTCTCTCTCTTCTCTCTCTCTCTCTCTCTCTCTCTCTCTCTCTCTCTCTCTCTCTCTCTCTCTCTCTCTCTCTCTCTCTCTCTCTCTCTCTCTCTCTCTCTCTCCAGCATTAACACACACAGGTTTTATCTCTTTCTCTCTTGTGTCGCCCTAGATGCACTCCTTGACGGAATGGGAGCGGCTGTTGATGGTGTTGATGGCGCTGGCGGTGGTGGTGATGGCCGGCGTGGTGGTGACGTGTGTGGTGCGTCCCGGCTGCTGGCTCAACACCCTGCTGCTTGATGGTGAGTGGTGGTGTCTGGTAATGTGTTTGTCTGTCTCTGTCTCCCTGTCTCTGTGTATGTGTTTGTCTTTTGTATGTGTTTGTCTGTCTCTGTCTCCCTGTCTCTGTTTTCTTCGTTATAAAAAGTGAATTTGAGGGCATGAGTTATGGTCTTATACGAAGGAAGAACAGACAACATTTAGTGAAAAATTGAGTGAATAACACATTAAAATTAACATCTACTGCAATGAACCGGTAAACACTAGAAGGAATACGAAAGGAATACAAAGGAGGAACAGACAGCAATAGTCCTACTGGGCCAAACGAGGCAGCCTGTGTGACTACTTTCTACCACTATAGTTTCTACGTGTTAGAGGTAAAATAATAGCAAGGTTGAAGGCTTCTCCCCACCCACCTCTCCCTTCAGTCGAGGCCGGCAGGAAAAAAAGTGAGAAAAAAGCACCATACAGTATTGAAAAACTGCCATGGAATTTGATAGGAAAGATTGAAGGAGAGACAGACTAAAGCTAAAACTATTGGAAAAAAAATGGTCTTGGTGGTGATGGAGGTAGTAGTGGTGGTGGTGGATAGAACAAACACATGTGGAGGCGTGGGTGTGGATACAAGCGGTTGAGCGAGTGGGTGGCTGCGGCTATGGAAAGGTGGAGAGGTGGAGGCACTGGAGGGTCATCTAGATTCAGGTGAGGCTACGTGGAGTTTACGTAGGCAGATTGTGTAAAGGAATCCGGATTGACTTCATAAGCTTTTACCTCACCATCACGCACTGCCTTCCTCCCCCCCCATCTCCCCCACCACTACCACCACCACCACCCATCTCCCCCATAACTGCCTGGGGACACCTCTGGCACGGCAGGTGGTGAGTGGTGTTTGAGAGAGGGTGTTGAGAAAGGAGGACAGGAGAGGAGAGGTAGACGAGGGTAGAGGAGAGGATAGAGATGGTAAAGTTATGGATTCAGAGAGAGAAGAGGAAGGACTAAATGAATAGAAACGCAGAGAGAGAGAGAGAGAGAGAGAGAGAGAGAGAGAGAGAGAGAGAGAGAGAGAGAGAGAGAGAGAGAGAGAGAGAGAGAGAGAGAGAGAGAGAGAGAAGAGAGAGAGAGAGAGAGAGAGAGAGAGAGAGAGAGAGAGAGAGAGAGAGAGAGAGGAGAGAGAGGAGAGAGGAGAGAGAGAAGAGAGAGAGAGAGAGAGAGAGAGAGAGAGAGAGAGAGAGAGATAGCAGTCCAAAATCCCAGTTAAAATGTTATTCGGACCTTAGCTACAAACAGAAAGGAAAAAGAAAAAGAAAAGGTTAGAAGTTGGATCTCCAAACTGACCACGAGAAGTTAGCGCTGGTAACAGATATCACTCGTGGGACCACTGAACAAGTGATTAAGTTTGAAGTTAAAGCAAGGTTAAGAGTTTCATAAAGTTAGGAGGAGGAGGAGGAGGAGGAGGAGGAGGAGGAGGAGGAGGAGGAGGAGGAGGAGGAGGAGGAGGAGGAGGAGGAGGGAACAAGAGTCCACATGGAAAGTTATTTAATTAAGAGTGTCCCGCTGCCGCTTGTTTGTCTTGGGGTCAGAGGGTGAATGACCTGATTCTCGTCAAGGGGCTTCTGTGTGGGTCATGACATGAGGGGAAGGGAGTCCTAACACATGTTCCTGACCAGCCATGCAGGTGTGTGGAGGAAGCACAGGTGTGCGTGTTCTTGATGAGAGTAATTAATGGTCGTTATCAGGATGGATGGCACGCCTTAAAGTAATCGTCCAGACCCATTTCTTCTTTGCACAATTATGTTGAATGTTCATTCTAAACACCTAATTCACAAAAAATCATTCATTTCCACGCCTTATTTCCATAAAAACACTACTTATGTAAAAAGCGCGGGGAAAAAATCAGCAAAAATATACCAGAAACATCCAAAATTCTTCAAGTACTATATTTACCTCCGCCAACGAAGTTGGAGGGGGGTTATGTTTTCACCCCGATCTGTCTGTTTGTTTGTTTGTTTGTTTGTTAGTGTACAGGATTTCTCGAAAAGTTACCAATAGATCTGGACCAAACTTGGTATACCAAGTCTATTTGGTATAAGGAAGAACTGATTTAATTTTGGATGAAATCTATTGACAACTGTTGCCATGGCAACCAATTGATGAAATATTCGGCCGGAGGTATGCGCTCATACTGAGTGCATATATATATATATATATATATATATCATGAAGTTTCAGGGTGACAGAGACACTCGGTATACTTGGGGTTGTTTATGCAACGTTTCGCCAAGGCACTTGGCATCATCAGGCTAAAAATAGTTAAAATTTAATATATTGTAATGCTAAAAAGCGAACATCTAAAAAATTAATTCTAAGAAACAATAAAATATTCCTATATTTTCTAAAATTACTAACTAATAAATAAAATATAATTTGTACTTAACGGACCTTGGTGTGTATGTTGTCTGAGTTGGTAGAGGACTGAATGAACACTGGTTTTGTGGGTGACATTTCAGCTTGTGTGGGGCGATCGAACCGAGAGTCGGGCAATCGAAACAGTGGTAGTCATTTGAGTATATGTAGTTGTTGTGAAATGACTTGGTTATTAAGATCAGGGGACAAGTGCTTGATGTGTATAGCTTCTAATAATTTAGTGTCACTAGGGTAGTGTGCCTTGGATAGGATACTAAAGTCATTCATAGAAAAAGGGTGATCTAAATCATGTGAGTGTGAGCGGATTGCAGATTGCGAAGGTGAAGAAATGGGTCGACCAGTACGTGCAGAAACACCTTTATGCTCCTTTATGCTTATGCTCATATATATTATATTATAATATATATATATATATATATATATATATATATATATATATATATATATTATATATATATATATATATATATATATATTTTAATATCTTTTCTTTTTTTTCTTCTTTTTTTCTTTTTTTCCTTTTTTTTTGTACTTTCTTTTTTATTTTTTTACTTTTTTTTTATGAAATCGAATCACAACTGTTGCCATGGCAACCAATTGATGAAATATTCGGGCGGAGGTATGCGCTCTACTGAGTGCCCCCCCCCCCCCCCCCCCCCTAGTTATTTATGTGTTCACATGCTTCTGGATTACCGCGGTGGGGAGGGGGTGGGAGCTGCCTCGGTTGACGTCACCGAACCGTGGTGCGTCGACTGCTAGTCATCAGGAGCGTTTTGGAAGCTCGGGAAATTTGCAGATTTTGATTGCGGATTATTTAAAAACGGCTGACTGGATGCAAAAAGTGACAACATATTGTTGATAAATTCGATAATGGCTATATTTTGACTGCATTAAATCAGGAATGATGAATGGCTGGACGTACTTAAGACTAATTGTAACCCGCAGTAAGATATGATTTATTTTTCATTTTTTGGATTCGGTGTGAGGGAGTGTGGTGTGGAGAAAGTTCTCCTCGGTTATCACTCAACAATTGTTGTTTCCTTGTATCCATCATTTTTTCATAATTTTTCAGTTTTGTTGCGGATCTATAATAATGGTCGATGGTTTGAAAAATACAACATATATTTGTAATTCATTGTATATTCATACTGCAACATTATATTCAGATATGATATTCATGGACCTATACATTTAAGTACTAATTTTTATACAACGGATACAATATGATTTTTTTTTTTATAGGATACATTGATTTTCATGTGTGTGTTAAGAAAATACAAATTTTTCATCCTGTGTATATCTTCTATACATTATTTTTGTTTCCTTTATCAACTCTGTTTCATATTTTTATTGTTTTTATCAACTCTATACATTATTTTTCATTGTTTTTATCAACTCTATACATTATTTTTCATTGTTTTTATCAAGTCTATACATTATTTTTCATTGTTTTTATCAACTCTACATTATTTTTCATTTTTTTTATCAACTCTACATTATTTTTCATTGTTTTTATCAACTCTATACATTATTTTTCATTTTTTTTATCAACTCGATACATTATTTTTCATTGTTTTTATCAACTCTATACATTATTTTTCATTGTTTTTATCAACTCTATACATTATTTTTCATTATTTTCATCAACTCTATACATTATTTTTCATTATTTTCATCAACTCTATACATTATTTTTCATTCATGTTCGTCTTTCACCGACCTTTTTTTCTTCATTTGTCTTCCATAGAACTACTGTATTAATTTTTTTTATAACATTTTATTTCTCTACTTTTCTTCTACGTCTTAATTTTTCTTATAAAGAGCGTTCATTATTTTCTCTACAATTTTCTCTCAGTTAGAAATTCATTTAATCAATTTTCATAAACGTTCATCACCTCATTTAAGTTTCCTTCGTGACCTGACCTGACCTGACCTGTTCTGACCTATTTTTCGTCTTCTTCTGAGATTTCTCCACTTATCATTCTTTTTCTTTTATACTCTTTCCTTCTTTATCATTTCCTTCCTTGTCATCTAATCGTCATCTTATTCCTGTTCCTTCTACGTTATATTGACATGCCTCTTCCTGCATCTACCTTTATTTCAGCATTACTTTTCTTACTGTCTATCTCTATCCTCTTCCTCCTCCTCCTCCTCCTCCTCCTCCTCCTCCTCCTCCTCCTCCTCCTCCTCCTCCTCCTCCTCCTCCTATTTTTCTTCGTCATTTATCACCTCTTCAATCTTTCTTTGCCTCACCTTCCTTCACGTTCAAATACCTGGTAACTATTTTTTTTTCTTCAAGCTTCCCCATATATATATCTTTTTCGACCTCTTTTTCGTCCTCCTCTTCACACCCTCGTTCCTCCTCAACTCTTGGCCAAAATAGTATCCCTGACATCATCTTTCCACACTCTCTCTCTCTCTCTCTCTCTCTCTCTCTCTCTCTCTCTCTCTCTCTCTCTCTCTCTCTCTCTCTCTCTCTCTCTCTCTCTCTCTCTCTCTCTCTCTCTCTCTCTCCCCCCCCCTCTTCGCCACCAGCCAATTGCATTAGCGGATATATTGCCTCTTTCCTCGCTCGCTCTGATTGGCGGAGACTGATCTAAGGCCCACCTTGTGATTGGCTGAGCTGATCGTTCCTCTTACACAGGCTGTCGATTTACATACACAGAGATTGCTAACATCGCTTTTTTTATGTTTGAGCCTATATCACTTGTAGGCTGTTATCTTCCTGCTTTAGTTCTTGTATCTTTTTATATATATATCTCTGCAATGTGGAAGAGGAGGAGAAGGAGTACTAATTAACCTTTTTTGTGTGTGTCGAAAATTAGCTTTAACTAAATTCAAGTCGTCACGAATTTTTTTTTTGGAGAAGCTTGAACAAAATATATAATTACCAGGTATTTGAACAGAGGATTTGTTAAAACTAGTTCAAGATAACTTCCTAAAGCAAGCAATCAAGGAGCCTACTAGGGGAGATGATATTCTAGATTTATTACTAACAAACAGAGAAGATTTAGTTACTGAGGTGGAAGTTGGAGGTCAGTTAGGGAGCAGCGATCATTGTGAAATCAGGTTTTGCTCATGAGGACATCACACTACACATCACACCCACCACACTACACATCACACCCAGCCACACCCACCACACTACACATCACACCCAGCCACACCCACCACACTACACATCACACCCAGCCACACCCACCACACTACACATCACACCCAGCCACACACACCACACTACACATCACACCCAGTCACACACACCACACTACACATCACACCCACCCACCACACACACCACCTCACACAACACTACACATCACACAGCCACACCCACCACACTAACAACCACCACACCAGCCACACCCACCACACTACCACACACCACCAGCCACACCACACACCACAACAGTTGAAAGTACATAATAATCACGAAGAACACAAATAGGACATCAACCAGCCACAAGAAGAGGAAAGGTGGAGGAGGATGAGAGGAGAGAGAGAGGA
>JACEEZ010021419.1:0-2500 GCA_016584305.1 Chionoecetes opilio | reverse complement strand
TCAGAGTACTCAGGCAGAACCTCGCCCACCAACTCCTGCAGGGTAAGACTTTTCATGTTAAGGGGAGAGTCCGCCGTGACCATATGAAAATATTTTTTTAATATACGAATTTGAGTTATATGGTCTAAGGCAACACCCTAGCCTTTGGCTTTCGAATGGTGGAATTATTTACAGTCGGACATTTTTTTAACTGCCCATAGCGAGGGGCATTTAAACTTTCAAAACTTGCAAAAAAAAAAAAAAAAAAAAAAATTTTTGGATAATTTTCCCATATATCAAAACTAAGCCTTTAAAAAAAAAAAAAAACAGCAATCTTCAGGGTGAAGTTTGTTACCCAGGTAACAATTCTGGAACAATTTTGGATATGAAAAGTGCAACCTGTTCACAACATTTTTAGGAACAAATGTATACATCCAAAAAGGACTAGAAAAGAGAGAAAAGAGAAGAATTACACCGAAGAAGACATTAAACAAGAAGAGGAAGACAGACAAAGGAATTCCAACCGAAAGCTATGCACCTGGTGAATTTTTATGGAACCTTGCAACAATGAGGGGCGTGGCGCCCTGACACCCTCGCCTTTGAGCGATTAATTAATACCTTTATAAGAGGGGACAAGGTGCAAATCCTTTTATGCATGCATTGATATGTGATTACTGATCCCATAAAATTCATATGAAAGTAGCATTGACAGTATAATACCTTCACTGCAGCGCAGAAACTTTAGTAAAACTTCAAACGCGTTTTTCTCAAAACTAGTCTAAAATGAATTATATTATGAATCTTTAAAATTCATCTCCTCTTTTATTTTTGGCACGATTTTCACGAAACTTTAGGACACACAAAATCAAATATCGTAGAAAAATCTGTTCTGAGAATTTTTTTGTTTTTAAGTCTCAGTTTTGATATATGGGAAAATTATCCTTAAAATTTTCATTTAAAATTTTTTTTTTAACAATTTTTATAAAAAGAAAATCGAAAAAAAAAAAAAAATATTCTCAGAACAAATTGTTAGAATAACAATAAATTATCATATGCTCATGTCACAAGGAAATCGATCAAAATAAGGCTGAGAAGATGCAATTCAAAATTTCATCAAAAACCGACAAAAATAGGCTCTTTAACTTTTTCAAATTTATCCTTTCATCTGATCAGCTTGAAATTTTAATGTGATAACAAGGGTATTAATATACACAACATATAAATTATTCATGACCGTAGATGCAATTTACAATTCACGGCGGACTCTCCCCTTAACCCCTTCACGCCTAGATCTTTCCTTTGTATGTAGAATTATCTGTTGTTAGCCATAAAATTACGAAAAGTGACTGAATATACCAAATTAACTAGTGGACAAGGATACTAAACAGGTCATATGTCTAAAATATTGCTTATATTCACTACAAATCGTCTAACGGTAGCCAAATTGCAATGGAAATTACGTTCTGGGCCTCAAGGGTTAAATCACTGGGAAATTATTGTCATGAATTGGAATTGTCTAAGAGGATGTTTGGACGTTGTTTTGTGTGGCTATGTATTTTTTGTCTTCTTTTGTTGTTGTTTAGAGAGAGAGAGAGAGAGAGAGAGAGAGAGAGAGAGAGAGAGAATGAGAGCGAGGAGAGAGAGGAGGAGAGAGAGAGAGAGAGAGAGAGAGAGAGAGAGAGAGAGAGAGATGAAAGGCTCCTTCACTGGACACTCACTCTTCTATCAAGCAGATGGAAAAAAAGGGTAAGAAAAAGTCGTTCCTTTTTTGAGGATGAAGAAGTAGCACGTAGAGAGAGAGAGAGAGAGAGAGAGAGAGAGAGAGAGAGAGAGAGAAGAGAGAGAGAGAGAGAGAGAGAGAGAGAGAGAGAGAGAGGAGAGAGAGAGAGAGAGCGCGTTTAAAGGGGAAAAGACCTACATTCTCGAATAATTTGCTATTTTGTATTTCTTTCTCCTAATTTTTTACTCTCTCCACCACCACCAACACACTGCCACACGATCCTCCTCCACATTCCCGTAAATATATCTTTTTCTGGAACGAAATTATTCCACCAGACACTCTCTCTCCTCTCTCTCTCTCTCTCTCTCTCTCTCGTCTCTCTCTCCTCTCTCCTCTCTCTCTCTCTCTCTCGTCTCTCTCTCTCTCGCTCTCCTCCTCCTCCTCTCTCTCTCTCGCTCTCTCCTCTCTCTCTCTCTCTCATCTCCTCTCTCTCGCCTCTCTCTCTTCCTCAGATCAACTGCATTCGTTTGGTAGTCACATATTTCCACGACATCATCCACGTCGTCAACTCCTTATCTCCATCCTACCCACTCACCAACTCCTCACTACCACTCACACGCACCTCACTACTCCTCACCACCACCCCACCACATCACCCACTCACGACCCACCACACTCCCCCCCACCTCCACCACTCACCTCACCCACCCACCACCATCCCCACTCACTCGCTATTCACCTCCATCTCCCTCTCATGGCTCTATTCTCCGATCAGCCACTCCATCATACCAAATTCTTCCC